>MRSU01006299.1:0-28818 GCA_008369845.1 Trichomonas gallinae
TAGCTAATGCTCGACTATGAGGCGTTAGGAAGCAAACAAGTATAAAAATGTAAACTATTCAAACCTACCCCCTTAAAATAGAAATTGATTGTCAAATTTAATATTTTCTTAAAGAATAATCCCACACAACTGTTCATGTTCTGTTCACAGTTTATTTCATATAATAACATTTACTCAATGTTTTCCAGAATCAATTATAATGGCATTTTTTTAGTGATTTTTGACGTTGAAACAAATGAATCATAACAGAACTATTACAATATGGTATACAAAAACATATGGAAATTATATTGCATTGTGTAAAAGTTCAACAACCAAGAAATATATCAACAAATATAATCTTATTTTTCATTTCAAAATTGATCGAGTTTATTGAATCCATTATTCGAACAAAATGGTTGCTGATGCAATAGAATAATTTGCATACTGCTTTTATAGTGATATGAATGATAAGCTTCATGATTTACATAATTTTTAAATAAAATTGGAATCATTATTGATCAAATTTATCGAAAAATTCAAAATCACTAATTTATTCAATCGAAAATCCCTTAAAGGATCTTTGAAAATGATCAAAATGGTTGCATCACAGTACAATATCGGAAAAATGGATAATTAACAAAGCAAATGATAAAGACAAATTAGAACTGCGCTTGAATATAAGCAGCACTCAGTCATATGAAATAATTATATATTGAATTACAAGAGATTTTTTTTTTTGAAATTTTAATTAGAAAAAGAATTTAATTTAAATTTTGATAAAGAATAGCATTAAAAGATAATCGAAAACATACATGCAGGAAAAGCAATAAATTATTTAAAGAATAAAATATTTTATGGTATAATAATTATTATAAGGTAAATGTAACCGACCATAGCTCAGTTGGAAGAGCATGGGACTGTAGAAATGTGGTTATCCCGGGGTCACTGGTTCGAATCCGGTTGGTCGGAAACTTTTTTCCTTCTTTCTACATTTGAAAAAATTTCATAATGACATGGGTTATGATATTGCTTATTCGAAAGCTCATTTCAAATGATGTTTTGATTAAAGGCAAGAATATAATAATGATATTGATATGACATCAATTTATGTATGTATTCTTATTTTCTTGTGATAGTGTTTGAAAATAATAGACATGATGAAAGATTTCGAATCCTAATGTTTTACTTTCTTTATTGTTTCAATTAATTTCTGCTAAAAAGACTATAATAAACATCGCTCCATCCGAAAACGTAGATTTCGTCTTTACTTTGTAAGACTTCACAGTTTTGGCATTTTTCGTATGGATCTCCATCATATGTGTCATCATAAAAATATCTCTTGGAGCGTTGTCTTTATGAATGAATTAGCAACATTAATTACTGATACGATGCATTTTAATTTATGTCACATTGAATAATAAGTTTTTGAGTTGATGACTTTTGCTCGGTTTTCCCCTTCATTCAATTTTGAGAGCGGACGAAACAGGGGTACTAACGTGATATTTAAATTTGAACAGATGAATAACCAGTTGATAATTGATGTTTTGATTTGATAAAGAATTTAATGATATTGATATCTGTTTTCTTTGATGCAGCAATTTCATTCATAAATAAAAACTAATTCGTGAAAAAAATATTATACTATAATAAAATTTACATTATACATAACAACAATGATGATTAGGATGAAGAAATTTAGAATTTTTCCTTCCAATTCTCGATAATCATTAATTGGCAAGAAGATACATAGATATTGCATGCATCTCTGAGGGCTGTTGGGAAAGCTGAGTTTGTGATGACTTCAAGAAGTTTGTTCATGATAAAGATTGGATCAGGCAAATAACTGAATGCGATTGTGCAAGCGACAATGTGTATCTTATCTGCCATTTCTACCGAAGGGACAATGTTGTTTAGCTTATTAATGGCCTGGTCAATAAGATAAGCCATGTCGATCGGGAAATAAGTAAATGTGAGCTCATCGAAGAGATTTATGACTTCTTTCATGTCATCTCTTAATGGGACGAACAAACCTTTCGTTAATTCGTTCTCTTCGGCCCATTTATTCAAGAAATTAACGACATCGCAGTGATTTTCGTCTTCTTTTACTGGTGATGCCGCATAAGTGAATTCGTAGAGCATCCTCTGCAGTGGATAAACCAAGTACGGCATAACTCCTTTCTCTAGCTTTTGTTTCTCCAAAAATTGAATCGCAAAAACTTTTTGCTCGTTGATTGTCTGCTCTTTCACCAATTCTTTGTATTTCACCTCCGAGTCGTAGAGAAGTGAGAACAATATTGGCTCTAGCTCCAAAGAAATCTCGGAATAACACATCGAATGATAAGTTTGCTTGTTTATGAACTGCGACAAGTATTTTTCATTGAGGATTTTCTGATCATCAGCCTGCTTGGCCAATTGCATGTAGAATCTGATTAAAACTTCATATGCGTCGATTGAAATTTTAAGTCTGCCGTAATTCTTCCTAATTTCAACTGTTTCGCTTAGTTCTGTCTTTTGTATGAAAGACTCGAGGTTTTTGATCTTAAAAACAACATTTGCCGGTTGTTCAATCAATTGTGTTGTAAGATCATACATATCTTTAGCTGCTGTGAGATTAATGTCAAGCTCTGTGCATGTTAAGCTGACACGCTTGATTTTCGTGATCCAGTATCTATTTTGAAGGATTAAATATTTTCGACAAACTAATCTGAACTCTGGGTGCGCTAAAATCCAGAATTTTGGATGTACTATAGCCTCTAGTTGCTCTCTAAGATCAACAACTTTCTGTATGCGAATTATTTCGTTGTTTGCTTCTTGTTTTAATGTTGCTAGTTTAGGAATGATTGGTTTAAGGCGTTCTTGGACATCAAGGTAGTGATCTTTTAACGGTTTGGAGTTCAAAAATATCGGATCTGTCTTTGTAAAAGGCTGTTTCATCACGAATTTGTCTACGCATGGATATTTCTCTAAAATCTTTGCCTCATAGTCAACTTCTAGCACTTCCTGGTCACTCACCTCTGAGTACTGGAAGTAGTTGTCTTTCAGTTGTTGACTAGAGTCAGTCATTTGTTATCGTCAAATATAATGATAATTTATGTCGTGTAAATTTTAATTATGTCATTTTATATTTTACATGACAAAGATTTTGTATAAGGTTATTATTAATCATTACTGAAACACAAGCAACTTTAATAATATTAAGAATTACAAGCATTTACTTGCATCATTAGTCCATTATTTGTATTGTTAAAAGTTGCAATGAATAATAGAACTGAGAAAATAGATTTGAAGCAACCATTATCAAATGATATTATATATTCGCCATTAATAATCAAAAATGCGACAAGATGGAGGAAGTAGATCGAGTCACTTATGCAGTGCTTGAAGGATTACGCTGATGCCACATTTCCAGAACAGGTTGCGAGAGAAAACGCAGAATAGACTCCTAAATCTTGTAATATCTTTAGCATATGATCGATTTAATTCGAAATTTGTTATCCTTTGGTAATATGCATTCGAGTTGTAAATTTGAATTTTCATTTAGAATTAAAATAAATGGAAAGTATTAAAATTTATTTATTTTTGATGATTTTTTTATTGTTTTGTATTAATTTTTTTAATGGGGGCTACAAAATTGCTCCCTAAAGCAAAATTCACGACAGCAGATACATTTATAGTTTTCATCATTGCGTGTGTTTCGTTGGCTACAAGGTTCTGGGTTCTATACAATCCGGATTGCGTCGTTTTTGATGAAGTTCACTTCGGCAATTTCACCAATTGGTATATAAAACAAGAATATTTTTACGACATTCATCCTCCATTAGGCAAATTAGTCATGGCATTCATTGCATATTTACAAGAATACGATGGTGAAATTGATTTTGAAAAACATTACGGAAATCAATACGACAGACCCGATTTCATAACAATAAGAATAACTCCAGCACTGTTTTCATCGTTTTGTGCACCTTTGATATACATGACAGTCAGATTTGCACACTTTTCAAAACTCGCTGCTTTTGTTTCTGCATTTTTCATTATTTTCGATACATCACTACTAACAGAACAACGATTTATTCTCAGTGATGGTATGCTACACTTCTTTACTTGCCTTTTCCTTGTAACCGCACAATGGAGCTCACAATTAAAGCCATATTCGAAAAAATGGAACGATGCATTGATACAAGCATCAATGGCACTAGGATGCGCGTGCGCTTGCAAGAACACAGCTTGGGGTTTGTGCGTATTTATTGCATTTCTAGAAATCAACGATGTTCTTCGATATACAGCAAAAATGAATGACGACATGGTTGTAGACATAGGTTATAGAGGATCCCACTTCATATCTGGCTTTATTATTGTCCAATTTTTATCTTTTGCTGTTCATTTTCTCGTTTTGCCTTACAGCGGCCAAGGAACAGCTTACATGCCAGACCCGATGCAAAAGCAGTTGATAAAGAAAGAAATTGTGCAGGCACAAGTTTGGGCAAAGCAATTGAAATGGCCAGATTTGTTCACGAGAATCATAACTTTAATAGTAAACATGCATTTCGGTAACATGGGCATCACCCAGTTCCATCCATATCAAAGTAGGCCGCAGGGTTGGCCGCTTTTAACTGATACTTGGGTTGCTTTTTGGGGAAATTCTAGTACAGAAGTGAACTGCATCGGAAATGTCTTCATATACTATATAGGGTTCTTCTCTTTGTTCGGAGTTCTTGCTTGTTTCAAGGTTTATAACTTTAGAACGGCTTTGAATTTCGTGATTGGTTATTGCGCATCGTATTTTCCATTCTTTTTGATTCCAAGATCGATGTATCTGTATCATTATCTGATACCATTGATGTTCCTATGTATTCTCACGGGATGTTTCTTGGATTTAGCATTTCCACCAAAAATCAAGGGATTTGTTGCAGCAATTTTCTGCGGATTTGCACTATTCGGCTTCTATCTATGGTCTCCTTATGCGTATGGAACACCTCATTTAGATCATGAATTAATTGTTTGGACTGATAACTGGATTTACGGTGATAAATTCCACAGAAAACTTGCTGAACAGAATAGGTAGGTTTTTCTTTTGTTTTGTAGTAAAATATAGAATATTATTTATTATTCAACTATAACAATTATAATATATAACTAATCTATCAGAATTATTACTAATTTAACTCTTATTGTGCCAAATTCATAGAAAATATATTTTGAGTTTGATAATGTTTTGGTAAAGTGCTGTTTTGATGGGCTTAACTCCAAGATATGACGATATTATATGCTAATTCAATTGCTAATGTTTATCAAAATGGATTTTTTTAGAAAGCAAATCTGAAACATTATAAGAAAGAACAAATTTAACCAATGAGAGGCACTATTTTATTATATCTAAATGTGGCAATTTCCCAGAAAATATATTATGAATTGGATAAAATTTAGGTAAATTGTTGTTTTGATAAGTTTAACTCCAAAATTAGGCGATTTTATAGGATAATTTGATTGCTAATGATCTTAAATAAGGAATTTTGAGAAAACAAATTTAGAAAAAAACGATAAAATATGTATCAAACTATTAACAAAATATTCTATGAGCACATATAATAATTTAAAATAGTGTCTTCCCCTGTTTAATTTGAATAGTTGTAAACTGGTATGGCCTGCCCTTTTGAATAGGATGCCTATCGAAGTCACCGATCCAGCAGCCTTCCGCGATATGGTCCGTATGCTCTCCACAAACGTCGACGGCCGTCGCCCACTCTACCTTGCCCTTACAAACATCGCTGGTCTTGGCCGCAGATTCGCTCATGCTGTCGTTCGCCGCGCTGGCCTCGACCCACTCCGCCGTGCTGGTACACTTACACCAAAGGAGGAAGAACTCATCGTTTCTATCATCCAGAACCCAACAGAGCACGGAATTCCAAAATGGATGCTTAACCGCCGCTTCGACCGCGCTACAGGTCAGGACACTCATTGGGTTGCCACAGATCTCGGTGCTAACCTTCGCTCTGAAATCGAGCGCATGAAGAAGATGAGAATGAAACGTGGTATCCGCCACGGTCTCGGCCTCAAGGTTCGTGGTCAGTCCACAAAGTCCACAGGCCGCAAGGGTGGTGCTCTTGGTGTCGAGCGCAAGAAAGACTAAATCTCCATAAACAAATTTTTTTACAGCTTCAAATGGAAAATCATTACACAATTCATCTACAAGTCTCATTACAAGCATATTATAATACGAGTTAATCCAGTTATTTTGAGATTTTATAAATTTGTAATTTTGAATTATCAACAATCAAAGATAAGTTCTATAAGTCCGACATTTTATAGATATCATTTATTTGAATTATTTCCTCTAGATATATTTGCGTTATAACGCATACCTAATTTCCTAAATATTATTGTTTTTATTTGTATTATACGCAACGCAAATTAGTAAAACACCCAAAAATAAATCATTTTCGCCGTTAACAAAAGCCAAGTTCAAGATAAAATTATAATCAAAAAATACTAACATTAACAAATAAAGTACAAGGATTTGATATATCATAGCATCTTTGATTAGCTTTGCTTATAAAATATTAGATAGATAGCTAAGATTAAAATTGCAATATCATTTTCAATTTACGCTTAACACATGTATAACTAGTTGTTGTAAACACGCTGATATTAGTCTTATGTCTTGATATTCAAATTATATGAATTTCCTTCGTTGATCAATAGTCAGTTAAAATACCTTCTATTCAGCTATGATTAAACTACTATGAGACCACTAATATGCATGCTAGAACCTAAATATAATGAATAGTAAACCAAAATAGGTAGATATCATATCTATATCAGTCTAAAAAAATAAAAAATGAAAATAATTTTTGTCACTTTTCTAAAAAAATAAACGTGACATCGATATAAACGAATTTTTAAAATATGATTTCAACTGCCAAAGTTATATTCCCTTTTAGGATTTTCGCGTTCTGTTCGTTATATATCGTGCTCAATGTTGTATTATTCGTCGAAAGTAAAAACCAATCAGCAAATCCGTTCACTAAATATTACACTCGCGCCATTAATAACTCTAAAGTCAATCCTTATATGAGCGGAACCTACAAACAACAAATACAGAAACTATTTATAACAAGCTCAATAGTTAAATCACTCCAAACACAAATTAAAATTTGGATTATCGTTTCTGATGTGTTCTTAGCACTTATTTTCATCTTCTTAATCTTCGGATTTACATCAACAAATGCATCATTAAGCTTTATTGAAGCTTGCTTGCATTTCATTGGCACAGTTTTAGTTTCTAATACTGTAATGCAGCCAGCTAGCTCAGATTGCATAATATGTGGAGCATTCTTCGGCGTTATGCTTCCTTTCTTGTTAGAATTAATACAAATTATTAAGTTGTTTTGTTTTAAGACCGATTTCTACTAAAATTGTTTCTTATATCA
The DNA here is from genome assembly GCA_008369845.1 of Trichomonas gallinae. Lineage (NCBI taxonomy): Eukaryota > Parabasalia > Trichomonadida > Trichomonadidae > Trichomonas > Trichomonas gallinae. The sequence goes on from MRSU01006299.1 coordinate 7,413, forward strand.
TCCAAATACTTATGTTTCTAATCATACAACCTTATATTAGAAAATTAATAATAAGAACATAATATCATTCATATTCAAACTTCTAAATCATACAAACATAATATAGACATTGTTCAAAAGGTGATATTTGATTATTGAATTGAAATTATTGAATTGAAATAATTTTATTTAATAAAATCTCTTAAATCATTGACATATGCTCGCTATTAACCTTTCTTAACAAAGATTGAGTCACTTTATGTACCCAAAAAACGAGCATGGAAATCCAAAAATATAATGAAACTTGGAAAATCACTCCAAATCTTGCAGAGACTATATAATGCAACACAAGATACCATCATTAGAATATCTAAGCATTTAAACAATTTATAAAATGGAAATATAAAAAAATTAATGATATAAATTTAAAACATTGATGAAACGATAGATGAAATCAGTAGTATTGTATTTTTTAGGAATAAAAAGGCTTAAAATGACTTATAATATTTTTGACATGTAAAATTTTATATATCAAGAAATTAAATGGATTCTGTTTTAAAGTATTGGTCATCGCACTTTTTATTCCAAGTGTTTTCGAAAGTGATCAGTTTCACCTCGAATCAGCTGCTTGTTCGTTCTCTTCCCCCGTCTTTGTTCGGAATTTGGAGTGTTAGACTTGCTCTCTTGCAGGAAACAATTGTTTTCTGGGCGAGGGATGGAATCAGAAAGGCAGCATCGCGTAGCACAAATCCATACAGGTTTGCAATCTTACCTTTTATAATTGGAATCATCACATCTCCAATAGTCATTTTCGCATCGATTAAATCAGCACCAGATGTCGACGGATACACAGTTGCCGTAATAATGACAGCAATGTCTTCTATTTTAGAGCTAATTTGCGAAATGTGGGCTGTGCCTCAAGTAGCGGCAATGAACGGCACAATCATAGCTAAATCTACTGGTCCAGCGTTTTTAATTAGAAGTTTATCGTCAATTGTTCTGTCACGCTTACTTTTCAAATCCGAAGATAATACTTTCCCGTTAATGATATGTTTTGGAGCCGCAAACATCATATTTGGATTAGTCTTAATTGCTGGATTCTTATTTAGATGCGGAAAACCACGCATAGAAAAACCAACTCGCGAAGAATACAAAGCAATCATGCCTTTCGCATTTCAAACGATCTTACAGTGGCTGTTTTCACAAGGAGAAAGAATGGTCTTGATTGCATCAAATACTGAAGAACAGATCGGCGTCTACGGATTTGTTTCTGATATCAGCAGCTTAGTTGCACGTTTATTGTTCGCACCAGTCGAAGCATCAGTATTTTCGATGTGCGCAAGCAAGAAACCACTGGAATTCGACATGTATTGCTTAATTGTCAGATTTGTTGTTTACGTTGGATTGTGTTCAGCGACATTTGGTCCTCCAATCGGCCCGCTGATCCTCCAAAAGGTCTACAGCAGAAGGTGGAGTGACGAAGAAAGCAAAGCTGCATTAACTGCTTTTATGAGAATTATGCCTTTCATGGCTTTCAACGGTGTCACTGAGGCGTTTTCCAATGCAAGACTTAGCGAGCACGCTTTGTTCTATTATAATATCTTATTGGCTGCTGTTTCAGGCATTTACTTCACATTAATTTTCTATCTCTCTAAAATCTATGGAACACAGGGCGCAATCTACGCAAACGGCGTAAATATGACATTGAGATCGATAATGGCAGCTGTTGTCATATATAGAGAATTTAGAAAGATCAAATATTTATTCCCACCGATTTGGCTCATTGCTGTGTTCGGAATCTTCATCTATGAGATACATAACCTCAACCTTATAACAATTGTCCTCTTCATGCCTATTTTTGGTGCAACAATTTTATTCAGTGAAAGGAAACAGATCAAGAAGCTCATCCATAATTTAAAACGCAAGAATAAGCAAGAATAATTCTATTTTATTCTTGCTAACAATCTTCAAACATGTTTAATATTATTTTGTTTATAAAGTAAACATAAAGATATATATTTATGCTTTTATTCTATAATCACTCGCACCAATAAACAAATCAACAAACATTTTAAACAATTTGCACCAAATAAAATTTCAACATTTTTCATTTTGCATTATCACATCATATACTTAAGATTTATATTATATATGGAAGAAATATTTCTTTTTATTTAATTAATTTATATTAAATTCCTATATTGGAAAAAAATGTAAATATTTTTGCAAAAAAAATGTTAGATTTGAAATATAAATCCAAGAATTGTCAATGGAAGTTGTGTAGTTGATCAATACATAAATATATCTTTACAATCTATTTTTTCCAGAAAACGGCTGGAAATCCATAAACAACGACAGCGCTTCCAGTTAAATACTGAAGTTTGCACGCGCTTCTCGCTGAAATAACGGCATCTTCAACGTCCATTTTTCCATTTTTGATGAAATCGAGCAAAGCGTTCAAAAATCTGTCGATTTCACCATCAGTGACATTCCAGAGGGCTCCGACGAGTGCTGACGCTCCAGCTGCAACACAGTAATTGGCAGCTCCTGTTGGATCAGTTTCACCGTCATCATTGAGCGCACCACTCATACAACCCATCAGCAACAAAGAAGCTTTGCATACCATATCATCGTCAACCAATCTGCTGTATCTAAAATACTCCTGGCCATTACCGTGCCCGCAGAACACGTACAACTCTTTTTTCGCGAGTGCCTGAGGAATAATATCTTCAGGAGGAATGCTCTGCGTGATTCCTTCCCACTGCAATTGATTAAATATCGGCTTGAACATCTCCTCAGTTTTCTCGAGATCGCCGACAGGATTCAGGATGAAGAAAGTACTTCCAGCGTTGACTTTCATCGGCATCTCCTTCTGGCACTGGTTGGCGATGACCTTCTGGCTCGGAATCCTCGTGATTTTCGTCCCTCTTTCCCTGACACAAGGAAGCATCTCCCATGGAAAACTGTGCATGTATTTTCCGCAGATCAAAGAAATCGGTTTATATACAGCGTTGTGTGGCCTGTCTGTTGACAGGTCTTCGTGGAACTCGTCTAGACAATACCTGCAAAACTCTGGCCACTTCTTTTCCTCCATCCTAGACATTGCTGTGAATAAAATCGTTCTCAAACCATTTTGACTTGGTGAATATTTTGCCGGGGTGAAAAGTGACGACCAGAAACCTAATATATCTGTTTCCATGAACTTAATCAGTTTCTCCATTCTTGCATCCAGTTCGTACTTCTTCTTCCACCATGTTCTTCCATCCATATCGCCGCTCAAGTTCGTTGACTCTTTGCAAATCTCCTCGATGCCATCGAGAACGTCGTCAAATTTTCTGTCAGTTTTAATTCTCACAACAAGCGGCTGCCCGTATGTATACAATGCAAACAACAAGCATGACTCAAGAGGAGCAACATTGAAGTAGGCAAGACTCATGAAAGGAAAAGGAGGCTTGAAAACTTTTTCTTTAACTTTGATAAAACTGTCCAATGTTGTTGAACAACTTTTTGTTATCAGCTCTGCACATTTTGCTGGATCCGTGTTACCAAGTAAAACAGCCTGGAGGAGCTTAATCTTTCTCAGTGTCGCGCAATGTCCTGCTGCATATGTTTCGGCCTGCTGAAGAACTTTTAACATCTCGCAGTCAACATTTATCGGTCTTACGAAACTCCATGCGGCATCAATATCATCATCCTTGATATAATCGATGACACTGTGATACATGAATAGTGCAAATGTCTCTTTTGACGTTTTGCATTCGTTTTCGAAATCTGAAATGCAAGGATTAAAACCAAGAAGTCTGTAGGCTCCAGAAATATAATGAAACGCTTCTCTTTTGATCAGAATATTTGGAGTTTCTCTTAGTTCCTCGAAATACTGGAATCCTTCAGATATATTATATCTTAAGCATTCCATTGCGGTTCTGAATGATGCAACGTGTTCCCATGATGCTGCTGTCTGTATTTTTAGCTGTGGTGGGTCAATATAATGCTTGTAATTCCCTGAATAAATTCCTTCTTTCAAACTAAAGAAGCTGGCGAGTCCTACTACCCATGGATAGTTCGAGAAGATCTTACTTAGTTGTTTAACATATGGACTGACGCAATCTGGTCTGTTTAAAGCAAAAAATGAATTAATAATCCAAACGTGAATGAATAAGACGGCTAGTTTCGATCCAGATGAACCTTTTTGCGGCCATATTTTGAGTAATTCCTCGCATTGTTTGGCACAAAATAAGTATTGGCTTGAATTATAATAACTCCAGCATTTTTTGAAAATATTCATTGCTTCTGGTTCAGTTGTATATACAACATTCCTGGGTGGCTCAAAATTGGGGAAGAATCCGTCAAAATTTTGATCTTTTGCAATAACTTGCAAATCTCCTTGTAAAGCGAAATAAGGCATAGCTTCCTGTATTGCTTGGCCTTTGCTCTTGAATTTTTTGATGAAATTATAAACCAATTTCGTGTCTTCAGGCGGTCTTCGATTTATCCAGTTAGATAATAGAGTTAATGACTCAGAGGATCCATTTATAGCGTTAACGAATTCCTCTGTATTCGTTTCATCTAAAACTATCAGACAAAAAGCTATATATTTGCAGCAATTTTCGTGCGATTGTTGATTTTTTGTTGTTCTAAAGATTTTCTCTGAATATCTGAAAAATTCCAATCCTTCCGCTACAAACTTCTTCTGGTATAACAGAGAAGCAATATTAAACGAGTAACTACCGCAATATTGCAAATTTTGCGATGCAAGGTCGTAACAGTAAGAAGTGGCGCTTTCAATGCAATCTATAGCGTTCTTTATATCTTCTTTGTTCTTTGTTTCGATGTATCTGCATGAAAGAATGATAGATGAAATCGATAAAGCATCAATAGCCCTGATAAAATGCTCTGTTTTGTACGCGGATTTTCTTGAAAATATAACTGCGGCGAATGAGTTGAGTACTGTGGTCACTTGTCGCTTAATTGTGTCATTTAATTTTATTATTATTCCAGGGAAGGTTTCTTTAGGCGAAACAATTCGACGAACTTTATCAGCAACCTCCATAAACTTCTGTCCACCTTCCTCTACCCGCAAACCAATCTCGAGTAAAGAGGAAAGTTCTTGCATGATTTTTTTTAAACGTGCACTTTTGTTTTCTAGACGCATGAATTCTTCATTGGAAAAGTTTTTTTGTGATCATGTTTTATAATGTTTTCTATTGTTATTATATAGTATAGGAGTAGAACTATATTTGATACTACATAATCTATTGCCAATAATACGATTTTTATTTAACAATATTAAATTTTAACACAAATCAATAAAATTTTGATGTTATATCTCAAATATAGTTTTACCAATAAAATATCATTATTACAATGATTTATTTTCTCATATCTTTCATAAAAAATCAAATTTCTTTTCAATAATCATCAAAAAGTATAGTTATACACATGTAATTATGATTGTTGAATAATTCTATCTTTGTATATTATCATATCATACATTTTATTGTTTAAAAACAAAAAAAAAATTCCAAAAAATTTATTGAATATTCAAATAATTTGATTAACATATATAATATTCATGTATATCGTCAAAGTCGTTCTTTTATAACAAATTCATTATCATTAGAGGCATAATGTTGAATTTTGAAAAATATCTAAATATCTAAGTTTCTTTGTTTAATCATGCTTAAATTCAAGTTCTGTGATAACAAAATCCCTGTGTAAACAAATTGTAAATAAAGATTGATTGAATTCAATTTCTTTGATTTAATTGTTATTTCTTTTTAGCTGATTTCCGTAAGCTACATGTGTATAGATTTTCAAAAGTTATATTTAGTTTTTTAATTTCATTTGATCAACTAAAATTAGTCATTTTACTTTTGTATTATCATATACATAGTCAAAGAATGCTATTTCATCAAGAGAAACAACGGCTCATTTGATCAAAATAAGATTACGTCAACGAACTGTAACAAATCCAAATTATATCATTATATGCTCAATATATTATTATGAATTTCTTTATTAGGATCTAATTGCTAATTACTCCATTCTTTCATGCTGAATCAAATCAAATCAACATCATTTCATGATTTTCGAGCAATATAACAAACAAAATAAATATTTTATCTTTTATATAATAAGTTTAATAAATATATAAGCTTTAAAACAATGATTTAATGGAATTTCAATCAAGAAACACACTAAAAAATGCAATTTAAGCAATAAAAGTTGTAAAAATATGTATAATATTAATAGATGATGTTAATACTTGAATCAGTTTATAAACCACCTGTTTATATTTACAAGACCCTTAGATTTTTCTCATTTATGGATTTTGCAAAATTTTTCGAAGTTGCTGACCGCGACTTATCGATTAAATGCCCGAGAACGCTCGGAATGACGTTTGCGCAGATTGGCTCTACTGTTTCTATCGTTACAAACACGCATCTTCGCAAATTTGGATACAGTTCTTTAATAAAGACGCCAATTGGTGTAATTGACTGCAAGATTCCTCAAGGAAAGCATGATTTGAACTTCAAAATATTCAAAGTGAACGGTTTCAATCAATATTCAATACAACTTAATCCATTATCATCAGAAGATTACAACATTACAGCTGGTCGTCAACTAGGTCCTTTGAAAGGCTTAATTAACTATGATTCAACCGCTAAAGACATGAATGGAACGATTGGAATCGAAAATTCATCAAAAAACGCTACATTCATCTTCCAAGGCCATTATGAATATATGCTCGATAAAATGAAATTCTCCCCAAAGATATTTGATGAATTCGTCTTCAAAATCCACAAAAATGAAGATTTTGGCTTTGCATTTAAATACATGTTCCCAAATGAATTGCTAGAATACTCTGCTATATACTCATTTGGATTTTTCTCATTAGGCGTCGTAACTCAACATCCACTGAAATTCACAAAATCTGCGTTAAAATTCAGCGGATATCCAGCATATTTGAGGGCACTAGGTAGAACAAATCTAAGTGCAGTAAATTTGAAGCTTTCTGTCGTAGCAGATTTAATTCCAAATATTAAATTTTCCATTAGAGCTGAGAAAGAGGTTCCCAACTCATCAGTTTCCACGAGATTTGCTGTGTTGGCTGACTTCCAGCAGCAGTCTGACGGCGAGTTTGGTATAAATCTTTCTGGATGCGCAACAATATATAATGAGAAGTGGGGCAGCCTTGCAATTAAAGCTGATACAGCAGGCTCTGTTGTTTGTTGCTTGGATCCATCATTCGAAAACATGCTCGTTGGACATGCTTCTATAGGATTTGTTCCAAATAGGAAAGGAATCTACCAAACTTCTTATTCATTCAACTTATCATGCTTCAATGACATTGACTTAAGGCAGAGACACTTCTTCGAGACAATCTCGGACTATTTCTCAGTCATCAAGTCCAATTTCCAGTCGAAGCCGCAAAAACCAGCAAGATTCTCATTTTTCAAATAGAAATTATAATATTAGCCATTTATACTAGTGTTAGCAACTCTTTTTTTCCATGAAAACATAAATAAGAGCTTTATTTACTCTATTACAGAATGTCATATTTTGTTCCAAACTTTGTTAGATTAATTTCAAAATGATTTAAATTCAGTGTTCATAGTAGATATTTTCGTTCTATATAAATATAAACAACAGCTCGAACTATGGAGTATTTAATATAAGAATGAATAATTCTCAACAGTTTAACATTTTCCTCATTTTCTTTACATTCATCCTCATGAAAATCGTTTCTTCGTGTATTTAAGTAATTCTTCAATCGAAAGCTTGTTCACAGTCGCTTTCTATGTAAAAAATGATGCTTGATGCGAAAATATAAAGCTATTTTTTCTTTATAGTTCATAGTTGCTTACATCAGATATATATAAAATGAATTTTCGAAAAATTTTAAAATATAGTTTAAAAAAAATAAAATACTTAGTAGAATCCATGTTTGACTTCCAAGTGGTTGTTGTTATCTGTAATTTGCGAATTGGAGACTTCGATGAACTTCTGCTGGATCTTCGAGTACGTGTTGTTCTCGACGTTACCGACTGAATATTCGTTGGCGATGATACCCATGATGATTGAGCTGAAGAATGAGAGCTGCACGACAAATGTAGATCTATGTGTTATGATACCAGATCTCTTGCAGTGCTGCAGGTTGCATGCATAGAAGTAGATGTAGGAGTCCTGTGTTCCGCAGTTCTCGAGATCGATGGCGATATCAGATGCAGTGAATGTAGATTGATCGATGATTGCACTCTCGACTTTGACCATCTTGATGTATCTGCTGATGGATCTGGACTGGCCTGTCGTCTGGAACAAGCACTTCGAGATGTTGAAGCACTCCTTCGGTAGATTCTCAGCCATAATTGTAATAGTGCCCACGTTTGTGAAGATTGCGTTCTTGGCGCAAAATCTTGGGTACTCTTGGGTATCCTTGTTTCCTTTCACGTGGACGCCGCAAATAATCTCGTCCTCTTTCTGGCTCTGCGGGGAGTTCTGGAGCTGTATGAGTGATGTATTATCATCGAGCAGACAATATGAGTTTCCTGTCATAAGGATGCCGACGGAGATCTTGTAGATCCTGGACTTCGTGATTGTGGCCTTAGCCTGCTTAGAAAGAATGATGCATTTAGCATTTGCGTGAATATCGGAGTTATCGATAGTGAGCTCTGCATCCTCTTGGACATCGATTGCATTGCCTCTGTGTTCTGTGGAAACCTTCGATTTTTCGATAACAACCTTTGTATTCTTTGATGCGTTAATTGCAGTGTCGCATGCAAAGACCTGACTGTTGACAATTGTGCACTTGGCGTCATCTTCAACTATGATTGCCTTCTTGTAGTTTTCTGAGAACCTACAGCCGTTGAATAAGATTTCAGAATTATTCATAACCTGAATAGCAAGCTGGAAGCTCTCCCTTGTGGCATTATTCTTGTTACCGAACTCGGAGTCGAAGACCATGATGTTGTTATTGCCTGTAATCTTGAAATCAAGTGATTTGGATTTGAATTTGCAAGCAGAAATGTGGCAAACGATGCCCTGGATGAAAGCAATGGAGCAATAATTGTCGTGGAAGTCGGAGCTATAGATCTTAAGAGTAGTATTCGAGCCTTCAACATCATGAGAGACTGTCAGAGCTGATTTGGTGCAAGAAGAGAATGTGCAATGGCCAATAGTCATGCTGCACTTTGATTCTATCTGTATGGCGGTGTTCATATTTAAGAATTTCGTATTTGTAATTGTTCCTTCAGCATTTTCGTAGAATCTGCAGCCGACATGGCCGTGGTCGAACACACAGTCTGTAATAATGAAGTTTGGTGAACCGTGTGAGACAACAGCGACTTTTGGATTTTCTCTGAAAGTGCAATCTTGAATAATTGCGTAGCTATCTGGGTTAAGTTGAATACAGTGCTCCTCACATCTGTTGAACTCCAAGCTGAGGATTAAAACCTGCGCTCGACCTTTAATCGAAATAGCTTCTTTAATTCCGTCGATAATTCCTTTCTTAACCATACCAAACGAGTCACCTTGGAATATAATAACCGTGTTATCGTATGCACAATCGATAAAGATGCCTGTTGCGAATTCGCCAATAATAAGGTTGCACACACTCTTCTTGGGATTCTTCTTGGCATTTTCGTCAGTGATCGGAGTGATATCGTGTCTGAAGATGCAGTGGTGGAAAACAATACGAGAATACGGGCCGAATGAAGTAAGATTCTTTGCTTCAACAGAAACCGTGCAATCCTGAGCCATTAATCTGCAGTTCGAATCAGCACGAATAGCAGCAGCGCAGTGTGCTTCGATATTGCACTTTTGAGCTTCAAGGAAGCCGTTCTGAATTCTGATGCAAAATGAGTTACCTGGAGCCCTGCATTTGATTGTAAGACCAGAAATTCTTGCGATGGATGTGTTGAGGAGGATGGCATCTGATTCATTTGATTCAATTGTTGTGTTTCCTTCCGCCTTCAATTCAATTGGCTTTGTAATGACAACTGATTCATTGTAAACGCCCTTCTCGATGAAAATTGTATCGCCAGGAAGCGATTCTTCGATTGCTGCGTTGATAGATTTAAATGCTCCATTTTGGCCTGTAGCGTCGACCCTGTGAATTTTATCTGATTTGAAATCTTCGAACGGTGAGTTGTAAGATGGCGTGAATTTCTGCTCGTTGATCCAAAGGAAAAGGCTATTAACTTTGGAGGCTTCAACATCATCTGTGAAGCCTTCTGGGACTTCCTTGCAATTAAACTCGCCTGCCTCGAGCTGCTGAATCTTCTGTCTAACGTAGGCTTCGTCAAAACCTTCCTGGAGCTTTGTCGGATCAGTTTCGCCGTATTTCTTCTCGAGTTCTTCGAAAGAAGGAGCACGCATAAGCTCTGGGTCATCAATTGGGAAGTTTTGGTTGTCTATATTCTGAAACAGTTCACGAGCGAAGGCAATTTCTTGCTCATTCATTTTTTATTTATTTTTTTTTTTTCGATTGTCAATTTTTTCCAAAAAAGTGAACTCAACTTTTTTTTTCTTTTTTGTGGATAATGATTTTGTTTATTGATTTGCTTTATATAACGTGTTTTTAGTTGGAATATCTTATCAAATTATTTCAAAATCAACATTATTTTTTGATTTTATTAATATTCATGGATATAAATTTTGACTATTGTTTTTTTTTAGATATCATACCTTTGGTTGGAATATCAAATTGATTTACTTCAAAATCAACATTATTTTGACATTTTAATAATATTCGCGGATATAAATTCTGACTATAAATAAATGATCTTTATGAGAATTTTAGTCAAATGCCAAATGGAAACATTTCTAAATTTCCATATTTTTGGATTTCAAAAAATTTAAGTGGAAATGGAGCCTGATTATGAATATAGGTACTATACAATGACAAATGTAAATGATCTGTGATCACATTTTTAGAACAGAATTCATAATTTGTCAAAAAATTCCAGTCAATTGACTCATGTATGAGAATCAAAAATCTACTAGTCAACTACTGAACCTACATTCATGGCATATCTTAGTAATCATATCTATAATGATTGCCGATGAACATCGAAAAATTATGTGGTAAAATCTCACATCATGACCAATGAATATATCTGATTAGTAACATTATTGCAGCGTAAATAAACAAAATATTATGATTGTTTTGGTCAAAGAAAAGAATTAAATTTCCCCCGATGAATATTGATATATTTCTGAGTTAGAATAGACTAAAATGATCGAGTTATATGATCTTAAATATGAAAAATGTCATATTTTATAAATGTTTATTGATGCAATTATAAGCATTTATAATTGGGGTCTTGAAAACCTCACCATTATATTGACTATCCTGTGGATCATTGCAATTCTTGTATATCTGCTGAAACTAGTCAATAATAAATGGGATCAATTTACAAGATTCGGTAAACTCGAAGTTCCGCAAAATTTTATCATCACCATAGACAACAAAATAGGATGGATTATGTTTTATTCATTCTCGTGCTTGGTTTTCTTTATTACTTATATAATTCGCTGGCCACCTCACTTTGTCAATATTTTCTTATTCATTCACTCATTTAGACGCTTATTAGAGTCGTTGTTCATTACAAACTTTTCATCGCGAAGAATGCATATAATTAATTTACTTGCAGGATTGTTATTCTATGTCATGACACCATTAACTCTCGCACAATCTTCGAAATACGAAGTTGAACACCCGATTATCTCTTTAGTTATCATATTAATTTTAAATTTTTCACAATTTTATGCGCATTACACGCTCGCACATTTGAAAAAGTACTCAATACCAATGGGATTTTTATTCTACAAAACTACTTCGCCGCATTATTTCATTGAGATATTATTATATTTTGTCTATGCGGTTTCCGCACCCTCCTTGTTAACCGCTCTGATGTTTTTCTTCGTAGCATTCAATTTAACACATCAATCTGTCATGACATACTACTGGTACCTATCAAAATTCGGAAATGAGTTTGTTGCAATGAATAGAAACGTTCTAGTTCCATTCATATATTAAATTGGTTTCATATTTTGTGAAACTCATTCGCTTGTATTTCTTTTGTATAAAACTTCATTGTTTCTAAAATTTTTCTCATGATTTCATCATCATTTGCTATTTGTTCATTCAAATCAGCAATATTTGATTCTGTAGTTGCGCATTTATCTGTCATTATCTTGATATTTTGTTTAATATCTTCTGTTTCTGATTTGAGATTTTTGATTTTAGAATTTAACTCATTAATAGTGTCAGTATTTGTTTTTCTATGATCTTCGACTACAGCTCTCAGATTTTCGAGTTCTTTTTGAAGATTTTCTTTTTCTGCGATTAATTGTTGTTTTTCCTTTTCTTTGTTGCGTACTTGTTGTTGAGCGAGTTCTACTTGGTGTGCTAATGTTTGTTGAGTGCATTTAAGCTCATTCATTGAATGATCAATTTCTTGCAGTCTTTCATTCATCTCATTTGCTTGGACTTGAAGCTGATCGATTTCTTGCTCTCTGTGGTTTCTTTGATCTTCAATCCCTTTTAATCTAAACTTAAGATCTGATAATTCTTTCTTTGAGTTTTCGATTTTGATGTTTCTTTCGTTGTAGATTGTTAATATTTTGTTTCTAAGTTGATAATTTATCGTCATTTCCTTTTCAATATCTTTTGTTTGTTTATTTTGATTTTCATTTAGCTTCATTTTCTTAATTTTATCACTTATTTGGTTTTCAAGCGCGTACACTTGAGACATTATACCATTTTCTGTAAATTGTGCAGCCTTTAATGCATTTTTAAGATCTTCAATCTTTTTTTGCTCTTCATCAAACTCAGATGTTGAATTTTTCGTACTACTCGATGTTTTTACTTTGATTAAACTAGTATCAGACTTCCTTCCCTCTGCACCAACTTTTCTTCTCGGTGATTTCATTAAAATCAAAATTTTTCGAAAAGAATGTCACTTTTTATCTTTTTTGACAAAAAATTACATGTCAAAAATTTTCTTACATCAATGTTCAAACAGTTATTACATTAGATTCTATTGGTCATGATGATATTAATTTTCACCTAATTTCATCAATTTTTATATTACATATTACATTTTGAAAGTTTCTTAGAGATGCTACTTTATTTTGAACATTTTCAAGGTAAATGATGGTATTTTTTCCTTATTTTCTTGTGATAGAGAAGGATAGGAAGCTAATGATTATGTATGTTGTAGCCGAAATCCCTTTTTAATTAGCAGCTTATCATTTTCAATGTTAATATTGATTCTTTATATCATTTTCTTATGATAACAGCAAGCATTTTAAACCTAGTTTTGAGTTAAACACATGTCAATCTTCATAGATGAGACAATATCATTGTATAAATAGATATTGATAAAAAAAAAAAAAAATGAAGTGTTTTGATAAGAATTATACAAACATATTTTATTTCAAATTGAGTTTAAAATCCAGGGAATCCCCAGAGGTCATCAGGGCGGATATTTCGTCTCATATTTCTTTGCGGTGAATCTCCGTCTTGCCAGAAGTCTTCTCTGCGACGTGATGGTCTTTCTTGGACAACAAGAGGCTTCTGCTTTAGCACATTCACAGCGTTTTCTATTTCATGCAATTCTCTTTGCAGTGGATCCATGAATTTGTCAATTGCGTCCAGAAAACTTTCGTCTTCTATTCTCACTTTCATTGGTAAATAAGAGTTCTCCCACCCAACAAGTTTGTTCTCAATCAGCTTGCGCAAGCCTCCGTCATTTCTCGGTGGATCATTATGCAAGATTTTCTGCACGCGAATCTTTCTTTCCTCCATGTTGAGAATCTCAGACTTCAGTGAACTCTTAAGGTCAGCATTTCTCATTGCTTTTGCTTTCGCCTTCTTTAGACGGTCTATGCGGAAAACGTACTCTTCGACAGGATTCTTGAAATCTTTGCACTCGTCGAACCACAGCCTGTTCTGTTTTGCAATTTCTTCGAGCTTTTTCACTTTCGGCTGTGATGAACTTTGGCTTTCAATGAATCTTTCCACGTCAAACAGCATTGATTCTAGCTCATTTTTGACTTCTTCGCGCTTTTCTACCTCTAAATCGTTCTTTTGGAGACTCGCTTCGATTTCTTGAATATTCAAAACAGTTTCTTCAGACATTGAGTTTGCTATGTTGGATTTCACGTTTCCCATGACACGTATAACACCATTAGTATCAACATATAAATGAAACTGCTTTCCATTTGATTCAATTTCGGCTTGAAACTGATTATTTATGTAAATTTTCAAAATTCCGGGATCTGTTACAAGCAATTTGGGTGTTGGAATAGTATCCATCGAAGCAAACAGGATATTGTTGGAATCTGAAATTATTGAATATGGAAGTTTGTTTGTAACAGAAAGGTTGTTGATCATTGCACATCCAATTGCTATACATTCGTCAGCTTCGATGTTAGACACGATTTCTATTCCAGAATCAGGATCAAATAATTCTCCAATTTTTTGGCGAATCAATGGAATTCTTGTTGTACCTCCAACGAGTTCAATTGTAGCTGGCGGATACTCAGAACTGATTTGGAGTAGCTGCATTATTTCATTTACTAGAGAATTAACTCTATCAGCGATTAAAGCCTCGAATTCTGATCTTTGTAGGATAATTGTCTTATAGGTGTTGCCACAAGGGAATTCAAACTGTGCTGATGTGTTTGCTGAAAGAGTTTTCTTGAGACTTTCGATTTTGTTTTGGAATTGAAGCTGAAGAGTTGGCTTTTCATACGGATTTGTGTTATATTTCTCGATTAATATATGCTCAACGTAATCTTGAAGAAGTTTGGTGAAAATTGATCCAGAAATTGTATCATCTTGGCAATAAGAGATAACATCGATGGTTTTCTGCGACAATTGAAGAATACTTGCCTTGAACGAGTAATCGCCAATATCTATAACTAAAATAATATTATTCAGTGGATATTTCTTATTTTGCGCTTCATCTGAATTCGCTAATTTCTCTCTAAGTTGCTGAACGTATTCAGCTACTGAAACCTTCTCTTCTGGCAGTTTATCCAAATGGGAATAAATATAAGCAGCGCCAGCAGCCAATGTCGAATTGACTAATTTGCACTCGATTCCAGCAACTCGAGCTGCGTTGAGTAAAGCAAGTCTTTGCGGATTTGTCCAAAATGGATCAACTGATAAAAATATTTGATCGATTTCTGGGTCTTGGGTTTTAGCCAATTTGACAAATGACTTGAGTAATGATGAAATACATTCTTCTGGAGAAATAATAATTTTTTCTCCATTAACGCAGTTAAAAACTTCAACTCCTGTATATCCATTTGACAATGGATGAAGTTTGTATTGTATTTGATCCTGTAATTCTATTCTTTCTTGTGATTCATATATTAACGCGACTAATTTCTTGAGATTGTTAATTGTGCATGAAATATTTTCTTCTGTGCCCTGATTTGTTTTCGCCATTTCAGAAAAATATCGTCTTTCTTTACCGTATAAAACTAATGATGGCGTAACTCGCTGAGAAAATTGGTTCGTGCAAACATTTATGCGTCCATTGGTATTAACAGCAATAACAGAGTTTTGATTGCCTAAGTCAATACCAACAAAATGCGTCGAAGAATCTTTATCCATTTTTTATAAAAATGTTTAATAGCCGGCCAATAATCGCCTCAATTTTTGTATGGAAATAACCTTATTATAAATTTTATCAAAATCTTCATTCTATAGTTATCACTATGATGTATAGCATTCAAATCATGACTTTATTAAGTGAAGTTTCCAATGTATTAATTCATATCTTCCAAATCAAAATTTGATTTCATCAAATACTTTAATTTCAAATATAATGGAGTTATAGAATGAAACCAATCGAGATTATGTGTGCTATACTTCATTCTATTCTATTAAAATGATGTTTTTGAACATGGATATTAATGATGAAATATCAGTTAACCTTATTTCCATGTATGAATGTGAATTAAGAAAAATCCATCAGGCATTTGTTATAGAATTCAAAAATTCTATAAATGTTTGCACGACTTCTATATGTGTTTTATCATAATAAGGATTTGTTAGTATTCCTAATAAACATAGGACTTTGTAGTGCATTTGATAAATATTCATTATTGTATCAGAAAAACATTTAAAAATGGAATAATTTCAAGCAATAATGAGAACAGCGTATTATAAAGCAAAAAATTTGTAATCTTAGTTTGTAAAAAATTTTTTCGAATTTGGTAATAAAAATTCGATGAAAACATTCAAAGCAATGCGATAAATTATGTGTTATCATGTATAGAAAGGTATGCGAATGTTTTAACTGTAAAATTCCTTATTTTTTGCTTATCCAGGAAATTCAAAAATAAAACTTGAAAAAATCGCCCTGATACGTTATCACCACCGACTCAAAAAGATATTTTTACACTGAATTGATTAATTTTACATTTTCAAACATTGCGCCAAAAATTGGTCAATCGATTTTTCCTCATATTTGGTAACATTATCCTATGATTATTTTAAATATCGCAAAAATAGCCAAATTTGATTTTTGATCAAGTGCGCCAAATGTATCATTTTAACCTCAATTTGATACCATTATATATTATAGAACGTGATAATGAGAAATATAATAAAAAAAATGTATGATAAGATTTTGCATCAGTGCGCCAAAAATTAAAACGCGAAATTTCAGCGGGGGATCATATTTAGATAAGATATAGAAGCTAAAAATGAATAAATAAGTGATAGTAAACGCGGCAAAATTTGGCGCCTATAGAAAGAAATTGAGAGGCTGCGCGCCAAAATCTATAGAAAAATGCCCGCACCATTGAAGCTGTTCATTTATTTTCATGTCGAATCTTCTTCAAGAACCCATCGAGTTCGAGGGCATCAAGACTTACTTGCCTTTCACATCCAATGCACTTAAAGTCATGAAGGCTCGTTACTTAGAACACGATTTAAACGGAAACATCAAGGAAAACCCAGAGCAAATGTTCGCTCGCGTTGCTAAGCACCTCGCATCTGTCGAAAAGGACCAAGAGAAATGGGCCAAGAAATTCGAGGATGTGATGATGAATTTTGAATTCATCCCAGCAGGTAGAACACTCGCCAATGCTGGTGCTGCAACAGATCTTGTTTCCAACTGCGTCGTTTTACACATGGAAGATTCGCTTGATTCCATCTTCCAGACATTAACAGATGCTGCTCTTCTTCAGCAGGCAGGTTCTGGCGTCGGATTTCCATTCCACGTCCTCAGACCAGCTGGCTTCAAGTGCAAGCGCACATTAGGATCCTCATCTGGCCCACTTTCATTCCTCAGAATCTATGCTGAGGCATTCAGAATCGTCCAGCAGCATGGCAGACACGGCGCCAACATGGCCATCATGAGAGTCGATCACCCAGATATCGTCGAGTTCATCCACGCTAAGGAACAAGCAGGAACATTCGAGAACTTCAACTTCTCTGTCTGCCTTACAGATGAGTTCATGGAGAAGGTCATCGCTAACGACCCATCCCCATGGATGTGCCAGTGGAATGGCGAAAAGATGGCTCCACGCTACATCACACGTGATGCCGCCGGCAGAATCGAGGATATCACACCACTCACAATCTCCGCACCAGAGCTCATGAACGAGATCATCCACAACGCATGGAACAACGGCGAACCAGGCTGCGTCTTCATTGACACAGTCAACAAGGCCAACCCACTCCCAGGACTCGGCCCAATTCAGTGCTGCAACCCATGCGGCGAGCAGTTCCTCCACTCAGGTGACGCCTGCAACCTTGGCGCCATCAATCTCGAGAAATTCGTCAAGGACGGAAAGATCGATTTCGAGCACCTCAAGGAAGTCACAAGAATCTCAGTCAGAATGCTCGACAACGTCGTCGACCTCACAAAGTTCCCAGTTAAGCGCGTCCAGGAGATGTTCCAGAACAACAGGAGAATCGGCTTAGGCATCATGGGTCTCGCCGACCTTTTGTTCCTCATGAAGCTCCCATACGACTCCGAGGAAGGCCGCAGGTGCGCCGAGGAGGTCATGAAGTGCATCCAGGACGCTGCAATCGACGAGTCCAAGAAGCTCGGCGAGGAGAAGGGCAACTTCAACAACTTCGACAAGTCCGTTTGGGCCGGCAAAGTCCCATACATGAGAAACGCTTCTCTCACAAACGTCGCCCCAACAGGCTCCACATCCATGCTTTTGGATGTCTCTTCTGGCGTCGAGCCATACTTCGCACTCGCCTACAGGAGAGGAAACTGCCTCGCTGGCCCAATGAAGCCATTCGTCAACAAGCACTTGCAGTCTGCCCTTGAGCAGTGCGGCTGCTTCACAGACAAGATCATGGACAAGATCTTGGAGACAGGCACACTCCAGAACGTCATGGAAGTCCCAGAAGAGATCAGAAGAGTCTTCGTCACATCTCTCGACATCAAGGCGGAGGACCACATCGCTATGCAGGCGAGAGTCCAGAAATACTGCTGCAACGCCATCTCTAAGACAATCAACTTCAAGAGAGAGGCAACAGAGGATGATGTCCGCGCAGGCTTCATCGAGGGCTGGAAGAACGGCTGCAAGGGCTTAACAGTCTACAGAAACGGCAGCAGAGACGTCCAGGTTCTCGAGACAAACGTCAAGAACAACGAGCCAGTGAAGACATTCGTCGACACATGCAAGGACGGAAAGTGTGACATTTAAGTGTGGTTTGCCTATTGTTGTGATATATATAAAAAGCTATAAATTTAATTTAATTATTTTTCTGATCATTATAGATTTTAATGAGGAGAGTATACAGATAAAACGTTCTATTCATTAGATTTCAAAGAATTTCGCGTATTGAAATTTCAATTTGTTGGTGATGCTCGAATTTGATGTTGTTAAAACTAATAAAAACATTAACTTTATTTTCCATGTTTGCTAATAAAAATAAACAATATAAAAATTTAGAAATTGATGTCAACTTCGCCGGCTTCTTTCGACTTCTTAGAACGTTCAGTTGCCTGCTCCTCTTCCTCAGACTTCCTAGAAGTAGTTTTTCTTGGACTTTGTTGAATAAGATAATTTACGATCTTTTCACGCTGTGAATTGATTACGTCATTGAGTATTTTGACCTTTTCCTCGAACCTTGTGCTCTGATCATTAAGTTCCGATGCGATTAAATTATATTTTTCTATTCTGTAGCGTTTATTGTCTTCAATTTCGACTTTTCCGTAATCTAACGTCTTTCCTTCCTTATCACGTTGGATTAACGATCTCTCGATGTTATTTCTTTCGAATTTTCTATAAAATGAGATTATTTTGTCTTTTATGTCTTTATTTGAAAGTTTATATTTGTTAATTCTGTACTCGATGTCTCTTGTGTATTCATTTGACACTTTCGAGTTTGCAACGTTTAATTTTCTAATATTATCAGAGCCATTGTTTTCTGCATCTTTAATCGACTCCTGTATTCTTTGTAATTCGCAATATGCCATTTTAAGTTCTTCCTGGAGTTCTATAACCAGTGTTCCTTTATCATTAACTTTAATTATATCAAGTTGCTCTTCTAGCTTTTCTTTTGTATCTTTTGCTGCTTTTATCGATCTTTCGAGTTGCTCGATGCGAGTTTTAGATGTATTTGAAACGGCTCCACCATGAGTATTCGTAACTGTTTTATTTATAGCTTTAGTTTTTGATGATATTTGATCGTGAACACGATTTAACTGTGTTCTAAGTATTTTTGTCTGCTGATCGAGATAAGATGTCTTAATTTTTAATTGATGTATATCTGATTGCGAGACTTGTGGCTGTTGCTTCTTCTCGTGGAGACCAAGTGGCTGAAGGGGCTGCCTCCCAGTACTGTATCTGGATTTCGCTCGTTGAGATTGTTGAGTAGAATCCATTTAATCTTTTTGCTGTCACTTTTATTCTCCGTTTTTTCGCAAAACAGAGAAAATAGAAATGTAAATAAGTCCTATATTCACTACAGAAGAATATTTTCTCATTAAAATGCAATTTAAGCGCAGATAAAATATCAAATTTTTATATACTTTTACTAAGAAGAATAATGTGCTAGTGTCATGATCTTTGAGATAAACCTATAATAAAAGGAGTCTCCAACAAGCATTGAGCACATGAAGAAAAAGGAATAATCGTTGATCTCTCTGAAACATAAAGATATTTCATATGAATTTGGTGATAAAGAGCTTAATATAAACATACAAATATATTCCAAACATCTCTAAAGCTTTTGCAATCGAGATTATCAAAAATTAATTTTGTTTGAATAAATCCTGCATTTCACCATGTAATACACTCTTCTAATACGGAAACAGTATATTGCATAGTTAAAATCATGATTTTTATATGCAATGTTAAATTTCACAAGAATAATTTTAAAAAATGATCCAAAAAAGGAATAAAATACTGAAATTCTCTATATCTTTATTTCTTGCCAAGTTTTGGCTTGTTTCCTTTGTTGCGGTCGAATATCTTAGGAACAATACTACCTTCTTCAAAGATACCGACTTTATTCTTGACCTTGTTGAACTGGTTCATGGAAGCAGAGGATCCTGGGTGTGAAGCAGCGTCTAAAGCCTTCTGGATCTGATCCTTCTTCTTATTTCCTTTGAGTGAAGCAACAACAGCGACTTCCTTCATTGCGCGTTCAGCACGCTTCTTGTTACGAATTTCTTGCTTCTTCTGCTTAGCGATACGCTCCTTCTTCTCCTGCTTAAGCTTAGAGAATGGATCCTCGGACTTATCGCTGTTAGGAACTTCGATAATTGGCTGTGCAAGTGGATCATTAGCGCGCTTATAACCGTAACGGAGTCTGTATTCTCCTGATGCCTCATCGAGTACTTTCTTCTCTTTTTCTTGGAATTTCAATCCCTTCTTCTCAACGAATTCTTCGAAGCGGGTCTTCGGCTTCTCAGCTGGGAGTGGTTTCTCACGTGGAATCTTAACAACTGGCTTTGGGAGCTTGATTTTTGTATCAGACTCGTGATCACATTCCTTGATTTGTTTGAAGAAAGCAAGAAATGCATCAGTAGCAGAAGCCTTGAGGAAATCTGGTGTCAACTCTTCCTTTGTTGCACCAGATGTGAAAGCAGAAAGATGATAAAGATCGTATTCGATATTAGACATTTTAGTGTCCCTGGTTTACAAAATCTTGTCGAATAAATTAGTTTACGTGTCAAAATTTGTTTTATTTGTCAATAATAAATTATTTACAAGCAAAATTATATTTACGTGACATTTTTGAAGTTTACATTACAATAATTAGTGACTGCATTGTAAAAGGTAGTCCGGCAGATTTTTTAAAATTGTCAAAAATGGCCCCTGCTTATAAAACGTGTCAGGTTCGACGCTAAAGTAGAGCCCAAGAAAACTCCACCGGGATTTTTTTGATGGGAATCTAGCATTTTAATGGTCACTATGTGCTCATTCTATA
>MRSU01006308.1:0-13811 GCA_008369845.1 Trichomonas gallinae
GAGGGAGAGGAACGGAGAAACGAGCCCTACACTGAAGAATTTTAAGTAAACCTAAATATCGCACTTCATATACTACTATATATTACTATAATGTCTAATATAAAGCTATTAATAATATCTAGAAAGTTTATATTTGCTGATTTTTTGATCATTAAATATATGATAATTGATATATTTGACTGTAATATAATACTATAATGTATGTTAAAAAGTGAATGAAATCAGTTAAGCTGTTCATATTAGTTTATTGAATCTGCTGATTATTAAATGTATGGAACATGATATATTTGATTGTAAGATAATACTATAATATATGTTAAAAAGTGATTAAAGGCAGTTAAACAGTTCATTTTAGTTTATTGAATTAGCAGATTATTGAGGATTTGATAATTGATAGATTTGATTATAGCACATTACTATAACGTCTAATACAAAGCTACTAATGATATCTAGAAAACTCATATTAGTTTATTTAATTTGCTGATTATTAAAGATATGGAATATGTTAATTTTTTGGTGATAAAAGTGATTTATATTGTATAATGTAGCGATATCTGCGGTCAAAATGAGAAATGTCTTTCTAAAATTTTGGCCGAAACGTGACAGGCCCAAAAAAACATAGGATATGGAAGAAGAAGATTGGGGCTTCACTAATGATATCTACCAATGCTTTTTCCAGATGAACTTCGAATGGCCGTGCCTCAGCTTTGATGTCATCAGAGATACATTAGGAGCATCGCGTAAGACATTTCCACATACAGCCTACTTTGTTTCTGCGACACAGGCCGAAACAGAGGATGAAAATCAACTCTTGGTCACAAAAATCAGCGAACTTCAATACACTAAGGACGATGGCACAACAGAAGAAGCACTTCCTGATCCGAAGGTTAATGTTGTCGGCAATTTCCATCCATCAGCAGCCAACAGAGTTAGATGCATGCCGCAGGATAGCTCTGTCGTTGCTACATGGACAGAAAACGCTGGCGTCTGGATCTGGGATATCAAAGAAGCTTACGCAGCCACAAATACAGATAATGGCAGCAAGTCTGGCCAAGACAAGGTCGAGGTCATCCACAAGATCGATGTAGATGAAGATGTTGAGGGCTATGGCCTCGCCTGGTCTCCACATCAGCGTGGTTTGCTCGCTTTTGGTGATTGCAATGGCGTTGTCAGCATCTACCAGCAGCAAGGAAACTCATTCGACCGCGTTACACTCTTCAATGCTCACGCAAACTCGGTTGAAGATATCTGTTTCTCACCGGTTGACGATGGCGTCTTTGCTACATGCTCATGCGATGGCTACGTCTGCATTTGGGATGCTCGCGACCTTACTAAGCCAGTTCTCAAGTTCCAAGGCAGAGATATCAAGAAAGACCCAGAATTCGCTGATGGCGACAAAATCGATGTCAATGTTCTCGATTGGAACTGCATACAAACAAATCTCATCGCTACAGGCTCAGATGATGGTCAGGTCAATGTTTGGGATATCAGAAACGCTTCAGACGAAAACGGTCCAGACTATTCTATCAACTACCACGAGGATTCCATCACATCAATCGAATGGAACCCCAACGACGAGTCCGAACTTGCTGTCGCATCAGCAGACGGCAGAGTTACAATTTGGGACCTTTCAGTCGAAGCCGTCGACCCAGAGGAACGCGAGGAAGGCATCCCAGATCAGATGATGTTCGAACATGTTATCGCTGATCCGAAAGAGCTTCATTATCACCCACAGATCCCATCAATGATCGCTATTACTGGTGAGACATTCGATGTTATCATTCCAGACATCGTCGAAGACGCGGGTGAAGAAGAAGACAAGAAATAAGTTTTTTATATGATTTATTATTTTTAGAATAAAGCTTTTATTTATTACATAGCTCATGCACTATAACAATTCCTATCTTTTTCGCCCATTTACCAATTTTTTATATTATTTCAAAAATCTCAAAAATAAAGAATTTGAAATAAAAATAATGATTATATGTGAGACAGACTTCATGATATTTTTATATTTAATATTAAATTTACAAATTTTTTCATTTTGAAAAAATATTTTAATAAAAAGCAAAATTTAATCGATGAGTTATGAATGTTTTGGGTAGATTTTATTAATGGAATAGTTTATTTATAATGATTTTTTCACGGACAGAAATTTAGTTAGCTGCTGGTGTTTCAACATCGACAATGGTCTCCTGTGGGTTCAATGGAGCCCCCTGGTCCATTTGTGTTTCGTAGCCATTATTCTCTGAGCGCTTGTAAAGGTAGTATCCTGTTGCTGCGCCAACGAGGAAGGCACCGATGGCAGCCAAGAAGATTCTGAGGACGAAGTGGCCGTATTTGGCTTCTGGGTAATCTGGGCAAACAGCGAAGGCCTGGATGAAGATGCTGCCCAAAGAGGAAACGAGGAAGAGGTGAACCTGGCTGACATCAGACAATCCTAAGACTGGAACTGCTCCATTGGCGAATTTTTGGATTGGAATATAATAATAATATGCTAAAATTGCCTGGAAACCACTTCCGATGAACAAGATGATGAAGAAACGTGCTGGCCAGACGTCCTCAAAGAATGGATTGAATGCAGCGATGATCGTTGTAATTCCTCCGATTATTGCAGTGCAACCAACAATTGCGTTAAGGTATCTGACATCCTTGTCCTCTACTTTTGTGAAGAATAAGTAAGCAAACCAGCCACCTCCGCCGATTATTGCAATGCCAATGATTATGCCGGTAAACCTGCTGACAAGAGCGATTAACTCAACGAAACCGATGCCGAGGTTAACGAGAGAGTAAAGGGATGCCAAGAAAAGCATGCAGAATATCTTTGGCTCCAATCTCATTGAAAAATAAAATTTTGTCACTTTTTATTTGTTTTTACAGGAATTTTCCTAGTTTTAGCCACTTCTTTCAATAATTGTCCGATTTTACTCATATATTTAGAATATATACAGAAAATGCACTCTGTTTATCATATTTTGAGCGTGGAAATGATTTTAGACGTGTAAATTGTCAAAATCTATCAAATATGACATGTAAATGTTATCATTTCTTCTATAAAAGCAAGGGATTTGATTTGGCCCATTCAAAAAACTTACTAACTTATACATATTTCCGGAAAGAAGCCAACTTGTTACACCGAATTGTGATCAGAAATTTATAACATACGGCGCCCAATCATTTGAAACTGAATAGTTTAACATGCATGAATAATATATTTATTGAGCAAATTTTCAAATTTACAAATTTATTTTATGATTTTTTTTATTAAATATATCTAACCAAATCCAATAAAAGAATTGAACTATATGAGATCGAAATAGTGCATTTTTCATGCAAATTTTTATCATTTCGATTTTATATATTTTGGAAATTATGATTGATTAGTCCAAACATTGAAAGAGATGTTTTTATTCGTGAAATTGATTATTTGAACAACAAAAATTGAATTCTTAAAGGAGCTCATCATAGCTTGATTTCCTGCAAATACCCCAAATTCCAAAAACAAGTGTTGCTTCTAAAGGAATTAAAACGTAAATTGGTGAAGTTAAAGCTCCTGCAAGTCCAGAAGTTAAAATTCCGAGATTGAATGTCATAAACAAGCTCACAGCGAGCATTACTAACAGTAGAATAGATCCAAAGATTCTGTTAAATAACGTAATCTTGTGAGAAAACTCAGCAACAGCCATGATCATCAAAATCATTGAGATGGCATAGTAAATTGCGATGAAAATGACTCCGTAAATATCATAATGGTAGATTCCGTGTATAACATAGCCCCAAAAGAAGACAGCACCTGAATGTCCATCAACAGACATGAAGAAAATAGGAATAAACAATGGGCAAAGTGATAAAAAGATAAGATGCAAGCGGTGAATGAAAGGAGCACGTGATAATCTGATCTTTATCAGAAGAAATCCGAAAATTGTGTTCCAAAGTATATGAGAAATCCTTGCTGAGCCACTTGTTCCATCAACCCACTCTGCATATACCTTTGTGCACTGGCATTTTGGCATTGGAAGCAAGAAAAAGATATTGAAAATAATTCCGATCCAGAAAATAGCAAGTATTGTAGAAATGAGGTTTGGATATCCATAGATAAGCTCTTTTTCGAGCACTGGTGGTGTATTTGAGTCTATATAATATTCAATGTTTTCATTTATATCTCCAGAAATGGAAACTGTTCTTTTTCCTTGAATAAGGTCGAGTTGCCCGTAGTATAGCCATATTCCATCTGTAATCTTCTTTCTCTTCAATGCTTCACCGTATGATTCCTCATAAATTTGTTTCTCTTTATCAGAGAAGACTAAAATACGCACAGGAACTTGTGTCTTATAGTTTGTATTCTTATGTATTTGATTCATAGGAATTGGCGAAATAATTAAATATTCCGGCGGATTATCGAGATCAATCGTGTGATATGAAAGAACATTGTTGTCGTTGACAATGATGCCAAATTTCTTATGACTCATCAAATCTGGAGCCACTGCTTCGAGAATTTGTTGATGATGTTTAAATGTCGTTGTCTTTGGATGCAAATGTCCTGTAAGAACTAAAGACAGGTTTGCCTCGGCAACCATCTGTCTGAATGACTTCTTTGATGAAGATTTATATCGATCGTTCCAAAGATGGACTGGGAAGTGGGTTAATAGGATCCTATGAGTTGTATTGAATGGACGATTAAGTTCTTCTTCTATTAAATCAAGTAAACGCTTTCCAGCATTAATCCAAAATCCTAACTTTGCGTGTGGTATTGGAAACTCGTAAGGATTTGCGTAGATATATGTAATATCATTATATACGAAAGATCCAGCCCAAAACTCTTCGACTTCAGGCATTTTTTTGGTATTGAAATAATGAGAATAGTTGATGAAGTAATGATTCGATTTTGTATAGTTGTAGACACCATATTCATCGTGATTACCAGGAATATCGATCAATGGAGTATCAGAGAAGTTGAATTTATCCAAAACATTAAAATATTCATCGTAATCGGGTTTAAATTGATTTCCGTATGCCATTATGTTTTCTTCGAGGCATCCAAAGTTGTTTGTAATATCACCAGTGAATAATATTGTTGTTGCACCTAATTGTTTCGAAAGATTAATTGATTTCTTGAAATTCTCAGCTCTTGACGGCGTAAAGTAATCAAGATGAATATCTGAGATATGAGCAATCAATTTCGGATCCTCTTTAAACTCGATTGGAATATCTGATGATGGAATTGCAGCGGGAAGCTCATATGGTTTGTGGAATAATCCAATAAGGAAGAAAGGAAATATTATAAATATCCATAAAAATCTATTACACAAAGTGCAAATGATTTTTCTCGATTTATTCATGGTTTTGAAAAGTAACAATAAGGCTGAAAAGTTTCAAGAATAAGAAAAGTGCCAATTGATGTAAAAGTGACATAAACGAATAAAAAGTGTAGAAAATTAAAAAGGTGACGAATTAAAAGAAAAGTGACAACTAAAAATTTTAGTTTAGTTTTGATCGTTTAGGATGCTTTAAGAGTAGGTTTTGGCCAAAATCAAATCAATAGTATGACATGTAATCTCCATTAAGTTATCCCTTGGCTATAATAATCATGATATTATATCTTATTATTTGCTGATTAAATCGAGTGCGCTTTGAAACGGCTTTTGTGTCAACATAATATGAATATTACTTGTTGTTATCCATTATAACTATTTAAATCAATATATTCAAAATATTAACAGACAACATCGATGTTTTCCAAAACAGAATAATCCATTTATGCATGAATATTAGATTTCTATATATAAACATATTGGTTTTGTGTAATTTGATCTGAGGTTCCTTCGATCAAATTATTTTTTTGGATGAGGATTCGAAGAACATATTATCTACAGTCTTCTTTGATCCATTTTTAACGGAATAACCTGCATCTCGAATTTTGTCTTCCTGTTGGAAATGTTTATGTATGAGAAACAGCGAATCGTTTGCAATCCTTATGTATATCATGGATATTGGGTTAAATTAAGAAAAAGATAAATGTATTCGAAATCAAATGAACCTTATTTTTAGTTCTCGCTCAATTTCGAGATATAGGCTTTTCCTGTAGTTATTCAATCGATATATCAAAGGAAATGGCGAAATAAAGAAACGTAAAATATTTCATCAATTTGCAAAGTGGCAGAGTGAGTAAGTGATGATGCAAAATAAATGCATTAGAAATAGGAATGATATATACGCATCCAGCGCCAAAGTTTGATCTGTTTCTTCAAAATTGTCCTATGATTAGTTCTTTACAAATAGCACAAATAATTTATAATACTGGCCTAATGCTAAAAGAAAATCCCACACAGAAACAGTCATCCTTAATAACCCCAAAATCATCAAATATCTGAAACACAATTTTAATGATGAAGTATGTATTGAGCACAGTTGGTAGGCGTATAAGTTTATTACAAGCAAAATGATGTAACTGTTAGACTTAATTAAGATTTGAAGATATAACGTCAACGACAAAATAATTTTTAACTCTAAATTAATATACTAACAAAACAATATATGAGTTTTCTAATATAAATGATCTAATTACATGATTAATTAAGACTGAATGATGCAAATCAAGTTTTTGAAGCTTTTTGCAGAAATGTATCAATAGAACAAGGTACACTCATCACAGGCATCTGTCCTTCAACCATTTGCAATTCTGAAATCGATGGAATTTTTTGTGGAGCTGGATTGCTAAATGTTTCGATATTCGGCAATTGTTGCAGCTGATGTTGTGGGGATGCATTACTATCTGCAACCTTTGGTAATGAAGCTTGATTTCGCATCAAACCATATTTTTCGATCGATGTATTTTTCAATTTGCTTAAATACTTATGCCATCTATTTTTAACATTATTGCCACTTCTCGCCTCGAGATACTGAGATATTTTAACCCAGTGTGGGCCATGTATCATGTATTTTTCTAAAATTATACTATCCTCCTCAGGTGTCCATGGTTTGTTTACAATCTCTTTAAATAAATAGTTATTGTATCTATCTCTACATTGTCGAGAGGTTCTGAAAGGCATTCGCTTTGATATTTCTTCCCAATTTCTAATTCCTTCTTCCTCGACTAGGGATTTAAGCAAAGCATCTTCTTGTTCGGAAAACCGCTTCCTCAGAGTACTCTGCTCCCCATGTGGGTTTCTATCATTACTATTACTTTGCAATCCAATCATTTACTATTTTTGAAGCAAAAAATTTAGAAACAATGAAAACAAGACGGAAAATCATCCGCTAGTATAATAACATGGCACAAATTCGCAATCATAATATTTGATAAAAAGCCGTCAATTCGCTTACAAAAAATAAACACCGTTTAGTTCAAAGTATAAAATTATAGTCACAGAAAATTGACTATATTGCAAAAAATAATGATGCAAGGGTGTATGGGAACATTATTTGATCAATAGGGAAGAAAGCTCCCGCAGAAAAAAATATTGATTACATTTTTTCGGTTTAACCGCGAAATATGCAAGAACATGTTACAAAGCAATCGAATTAAAAAGAAAAACTATAACGACGAAAATTATAAAGAAAAACAATACGCCTATAGACAATCATGTTTTGTACTATAGAGGTTATCATAAAGCACAAATTGCAATCAAAAATATTTAAATTTTTCAATAACAAAAAACCGTTTTTAATAAACCATAAATGCCGCAATATAGTTGAAGGTGATGATATTTCCAGATTTTTAGGTACGTTATCAAAAGTAAATTATAAAATCGAACATTATACTTTTGTTAGTAAATTATTTCTAAGCATTGATTATTTAATCGGATTAAATACTTATTTTCAAAATTTGAAAAATATATAGAAAAATCGACCGGTTTACGTAATCGGACGATTTTTGAATCCCATAGTGATCAATAATAATTAATAATAAATTAATTAATGAAAAGTGCCAACGAGCAAATTGAGAAATTCAATATTGCGGCAAAAATAATAAATTTCATGCTTCAATCAAGTTTTTCCCTGATCGTAATTCAACGATGTTAACCTCAAGGACACAAAATGCATCGTTTAGAACCCATGTTACACCTTGAAAAACATAGGATATCAGCCCATTATTTGCATTTTTTTGAAAAATTAGAATATTGCATGGATACTATGATCTTATTGGATTATATGCATCCGACAAAAGCATATACTTTCGGTTTAATAGTTTGATCCTCATATTTTATTAGAATTAATTTTTTATGATTAATTTCCAGCAATTTTAGATGATATACATTATACCCATCCTTACAAGACCTATATCCAATATTCAATTATATATACAATTTATTACAGTTCTTTTTGTATCATATCACGTAATTAAATGCTCCAAATTGGTTCAATGTAGAGAGATCGAGGCATATAATTCAAAAGCATACGTATTTATTATGTTTTCATTATTTTTTTCCAATTATACGGATTTATATTGGAAAAAACGTCACAGTTTTGTATGACCTATCCTAAAATTGTCAATGTAATCTATTTATATTGTCTTGTTCTATGAAAGTTAACATTTTATGATTCAACAAAATAAATTATGACATCTCATTAATAAACATATATAAATTGAGATCTGTATTAAATGTCTTCTAAATCTGTGCATTCGTCATCATTGTCTGTGTCGAAATTTTTTGTCGAGTAATAAATATATTTTCTGTTGTAATCGTCGTTGCTTATTATGTACATTGGCATTTGGTTCTTGACTGGCTGATAAATTGGTTGCGGTTCAGCGAAATCTTGGAAACTGAATTGTGTTTCTTGAGGCGGTTCATGGGCAACAGGCGATGTTGGAGGCTCAATCTTTGGCTCAAATTTAGCTGGCGCTCCTCCAAAAAAGCTTGTTATTGATGTCTGTTTAACTTTTGGTTTCGACATAATGACTCTTAACGTACAGATTTTCACAAACCAAAATAAACGCAAAATATTGATTGCTTACATTATAAGCTCTTATTTGAACAGATTTTTATGAACTAAAAATGTTTCAAAATTAAATCTAATTATTTGAAAATTGTCTACTTTTCATTTGATTTTTAGATTTTCTACAAAGATAGCTAAAATAAAACTCAATTAAATCATAAATTGATGATTGTTTTATAATTCAAATCCAAATAGCATATTAGATGTGATGGTTTTTAGGTTTTTCTCGTATTTTTCAAATTGATCGTACATTTGATAGCGATTTTGAACTCATTTTCCATTTTTGTTGTGTCATATAATGATTTGTTTACGTGTTTTTGGCCGGGACAGTGGCTATAAACATGACATTTCACCTAATCTTCTCCAAAAATCAAAATTTAGCTAAAAATAGATATAGCAGACTTTAAATATTTGATAATCGCAAAATAAAAAATAAATTTTTATCGTCATCTTCTGAATTATCGGCTTTCATTTTTTATTATAGATGGGAAACTCTTCTTCCATTCCAAAACCAACAGCGCAAGAGATCGAAGAACTTACAAAGACGACACACTTCAACAAGGTCGAGATCAACAAGCTCTACGACGCATTCATCAAGATCGCTTCATGCAAGGGCGGATCTGACGGCATGATCCAGCCAGAAGAGTTCTACGAGTCATTGGCCATCACAAATGAGGAGTATGGCAAGAAAGTTTTCGAGGCTTTCGACACAAAGAGGGATGGCAATCTTACTTTCTCAGAATACATAGTTGGCGTCTCACAGCTTTGCGAGAGAGCTACAGTTGAAGAAAAGGCTAAGTTCTGCTTCGGCTTGTACGACAGCGATCACTCTGGCACGATTTCGAAGGATGAATTCATGTCAATCATCGAAGCTTCCCTTGGCCAGATGCCAGGTGCCGACCCAGCCCTTGTCAGGCAGATCGGCGCTCAGCTCTTCAAGGAAATCGATAGGTCCGGTGATAATAAGATCACACACGACGAGTTCTTGAAGGCTGCCAACAAGAACAACAACATCGTTAAGTGCGTTGAAGTTCATGTTGAGCATATCTTTGCTAACTAAACAAACTTTATTCCTTCTTTTGATTATATCTAAATTTAATTCCAAAAACATCTTAATTACCTTCTAATCTACCACAAAAATTACAAGATTTGTTCGATGATTTTTCTTGATAAAATATAAAAATTTATAATTCAAACAAAAAAATTCGTATTAGTGACAGATTGGATCAGTTGGGACTTAGCTGCTGCCATCATCATATAAGCAGATGAGAAATCTCCGCAAAGAGAATCAAGTGAAACGAAATTCTCTACAAACTCTACAGTGGATATAAAAATGGGATTTCCCGAGTATAGTATAGACATATAGAAGAAGGAAAAGGCTGAATCAAAGTCCAGCAAGCCAACTTCTGTAAAACAGTTACACACGCAATTTAATGCAATGTGTATCTCGTAAATAACATCTAAAGGACAAACATAGAATGAAGACGATAATAAATTAAGCGATGAATTAATCAATTGCGGATGTTGATTCACAAAATCACGAATTGATATGTGAGTGTTATCTAATTTTATCGTATCTGGTACTTTTATCTCTGACTCTAGTTGCTGGTCGAAGAATTTAGGATTGATAAGCTTTTCTTGCTGATCGAAAAAATAATTATAGTTTTTGTTAGCGCAATGCTCATACAGAGCACGCGTAAAATAAATGTAAATTATTTTTATATGCTGTTTTTCTGTGATTTTATACTTTTCTACAAGTATTTGGAACAATTTATTAATATTTTTCGTAAATTGTTGTTTGGGCTTTGATTGATACGAATTTACCAATTCTTTGATGTCCTCGACACATTGGTTTAGTGGTGAAAACAAAAATCTGTTAAACATATTTTGTATCGAATTTTCTGGGAAGTATGATAAAGTATTGTTGAACATTGGCATTGTATTAGCGACGATAAGCGATAATATATTCTTTTGAGCCGTAAAATCAATACAACTATTGATTATTTGAAGCGAATCTATTCTATGCAAAGCCATATATTTATCAAGCTTGACGGCACAGTCAGGCAGTATTAGTAAACTATCGAAAAATTCTTCTTTAATGTGCACTTGTATGTTCTGAGGTATCAATTCTGGATTACTGAATAAAGTTATTAGTTCTGAGCATAATTTTATCGCTCTATTGAATACAGAAAGATACATTTTATGTCGTTTCACTGTTAATATATGATTAATCTTGACTTGGAATGATTGATTTTGCGGAATGTAATATTTTGATATGGAATACATAATTGGTTCATGTGGGCTTGCGTTAACGAGGTGAGTGTGAAAGAATGTCGTTATGCGAGTTAGAATATCTTCATGTGATTGTTCCCGAAGTTGCAAAATCTGTGCCAAATCCTTCTTACCTTTAGGCAGAAAAAGGGAATCTATCAATAGGTAAGGCCGAACATCTTCATGCTCAGTTAGCCAAAGAAAAAAACCATCGTATTGTTGATTTTGCAAATTCATGATTTTTTTCTGGAAATTTAAGAAAAGTGACAAATACAAAGTGTCACGTTTTGATCGATTTTCTATTTTTATTTTTTAAGAAACAATCGAAGATTTTTCGCAAAAAACAACACTATAATCATCATATATACAACGAAATCTATTATTATAGCTATGAAAATTTATAATTTATAATTGATTTTATGCATTTTGATATTTCAACAGATAAAATATGCGATAAACTGTTGGATATTTCATTTAAATAGCATTATGCATATGATTATATTCATTCTATGAAGATATAAACGCAGTTTATTAATAAAAATCGCAAATATCAATTTTATAATCTGCTAATTATTATGCAAAATCCATTTATTCGTAATGAATTTTCTTCATATACTAATAGTATAAAAATATATCATTTAGCTAAGCATTATAATACTTTATGCAATAAGTTTCATAAAGTCTTTTTTATAATAATGTATTTGATTAGAATTATATAGACATATCATAAATATGGCTTGTAAAATAGATAATTCATAGCCTATTATAATGTAATAATGATACTTATTTATAACAAATTATATCAATATATTTTAGTCCAATATGTATCCAGAATTTAAGTTTACAACATTGAAATTAAGCTAAATCAAGCTTCTCAAGATATGTTTTCATTCATTATATTTTTTTTGGAATATATTTCTCTTTTTCAACCAATTGCATATAGAATATCATAATACATATCGGCTACATATGATGTTTATCATATAGAAACATCTCAAAACCAAAAAATCGAAATTGATAAATATAAAATGCGAATAAATAGGCAAACTTTACCGACAAAAATACAAACACATCAAAAGACAAAGCTAGAAACGGAATCAAAATTCTCCTAAAAAAATATTTGAGAAGTTCAGTTGCGTATCGTCCTGTCAAACCGCTCTTCCATATTGGTCCATGCTTTGTATTCTTTTTAACTTAGGCGCTTCCGTCCTCGACTGCGACACATTGTACACGAAGGACGGCTGCCCAATTTGTATCACACACTTCAGCGACCGCCAATGCGCTTGGTGTGCAGATTCGAATAAATGCGTTGCCTTTAATCAATCAAATTCATGCCAAAAATTATATTACGGTCCAGAAGCTGACTGCAGCAGAGCTCCATCAAAAGTTACACCAACACCAGCACCAATTCCACCACCAGAACCAAAAATAACAGGATGCTCACATTACACTTCTGATGGATGCGATGTTTGCGTTACACATTACAAGGATCGCAACTGCGGTTGGAATGCTAAAGATAATAAGTGCGAAAATGCAAATGAAACAAAATGCCCACAAGACAAATTCTACTACGGCACAAATGCTAAGTGCGGTCAACCAATTCCACCACCAACACCAACACCATGGCCAAAGTATGAAGTTAACACATCTTTCTGCCGTTCTAGATCAAATACATGGTGCGGTAAATGCCTCGAAGATCCAGAGCAGAGATGCGTCTGGTGCCATGAGACAAGGGAGTGCGTCATGGGTGATAAGGACGGCTTCTTCTTCGGCACATGCCCTGGCAAGTATTCACACGTCGATGACGACCAGTGCAAGGGCCTTGCCTCTAAGGGAACAGTCATCGGCATCAGAGTTGGCGTTGCCATCTGGATTGTTGTCATGTCTCTTCTCGGCATCTGGGGCTGCTACCACTTCATTAAGCAGCCAGCTGGCCCATCCACAAAATATGATGAAATACACTAAGAATATCAAGTTTATTATAGTAAACAGCTTTAATTATATAATTCAAATTAAATATCAGTTTCTTTCCTCATCAGATATACTCAAACATCAAGATATTAATTATCAAGCTAATAATAATAAAAAAACACAAACTAAAATATCTCTCAATTAAAAATTTATGATTTTTTCTTCAAATATGTAAAATATGATAATATAATTCCAATAAAATATCAGTTCATTAAGTTATTTTTGCTTTAAATTAAAGATATCAGATTTGATATTTTTGATATCTCAAATCCAGCAAAAATTTACACAAGAGAATTGTTTTTGAGAATCTATAATATCTATATTTTCTTTGGTGATTGTTTTTTTTTTTGATGAAATTTTGTACTTTTTTGATTTCATGATAATTTGAAAAAATTATTTTGATTTGGAAAGTAACTTGTTTTCGTAGTAAAAATAATGAGATTTGTTTTGGACTGATATTAATAATAACCACTCTTTTATAATGGGCATCAAGCAGTTTATTTCTTGTGCTTGGCAAGAGCCTTCTCCTTCTTAGCCTCGCGGAAAGCCTTAAGCTTGTCTGTCTTAGCCTTGAAGAGATCGACCTTCTTCTCCTCAGCCTTGATAACACGGAACTTGATTTCGTTCTGGAC
>MRSU01006311.1:0-28277 GCA_008369845.1 Trichomonas gallinae
CAGCTGATGAAGATGATGATGATTGTCATACCATTAATCTTCTTGCTGTTGTCGCCTGTTGTGTGCCCCTTCGATGAGTCGCTGCCATCTGATTCTGAACCTGGCTGGTTCTCAGAGAAATCTGATTCTGATGGTTGATCTGGTTTCACAGCCTCTGTTGGCTTCAATGGAACTATATTAGGCGTTATTGTTTACGTTGGTGAAAGTGTAGGAAACTTTGTAAGTGAACGTGTAGGAGATATGGAAGGGGATTTGGAAGGGGATCAACTTGGACTCGATGATAAGGATTTAGATGGATTTGTTGGTGATGATCTTATTAAGGAACATATTGGTGATTTTATTGGAGTTCTTGATGGTCTTGATGGAAGCTTTGTCGGAGAACGACACAATGATCTAGAAGGTGAAGGAGATTTTGAAGGGGATAGTGTTGGTGATCTTGTTGGAAAACGTGATGGAGATCTAGTTACTGATCTTGATGGGTTTGGTGAATGCGATCGAGTATGTTTGGGTACGACATATGGTTCTAGAACTTTGTGGTGTTTGTTTGTACATGGAACAATCTGATATGCTGTAGGATCATCATAATCGTTGTAGCTTCTAAATGTGAAACTATCGTATCCATTGCATTGGTATTCACCACAGTTTTCGTGAATTATTGTGTCGTAAGGCAGGCTTGCTTAGTTTTTCTCACAAACATTTGTGGGAAATTTGAATGGCATGAAATCGAAAGTATATTCAATACCAATTTGACCCTTAACAGGATCATAGAAATCTTTAGCACTGCAATAAACATGAGAACTTGTTGATGTGCATGTTGGTGCCTTTCCCAAGTTAGATGAACCAAAAAAATTAAAATTAAAACCTGTCCTATATTTATATGTATTATTATAAACATACACTTCTGGGAAATCAAGCTGCCGTAGACCATTGCCAAAGTTTGGAATAGGTCTGCCATTGATTGATTCTGGGTTGCCCCAAACTAGAAGCTTCGCCATTCTGTAGTAACACTTGTAGTTTCCTGAGTCTTGGAATCCAGCTAACGATGCATCTGTTAAACTATTGAAAGGACCATTTTGTGTTTGAATTGTAAGGCGCCAGTCATCATTTCTGACATGAATGTTCTCTCTTCCGGGTGCGAACCACCTATTTCACTTCCACCACCATCTTCGATTTCAATTCCTGCTGGACAACTAGAACACTTTCTCCATAGAACATTAGCTGCATATGCATTGTTATGTTTCTATTGGCGATTTCTTCTTTGAATCAACAGAATTTGTGAACAATAAGGATGTTCTTTTTCGAAATTGTAAATTATTGATATCTATGCAATATATATTATATAATAATTTCAAAGATTTAACAATTTTGTATGATGATTCAAAATTAATGACAATAATCGAAACAATATTCTAATCCTTTATCGCGCAATTAATTTAAATAAAACTTGACCAACCAACTTTATCAAACCAAAACATCCCAATCTTTATATTATTACAATTCTGCAAAATGACTTTGAACAATTGTATAAAAAACAATTGTCTCAAAAAAAAAAAAATAAATAAATTAGAGTTATATCATGAATTCTGTATCCATTGCTTATGTTTCTAAGTTTCGACACCTTTTTTTATTGTATCAATTTGGATGAATTCTGCTGTGAATGTATATACATATGTGAAATCACATTTCCGTAATTATTGAATAATTGCTGCTTGTTCGACTGATTTGGAATAAAAAAAGATAATATTCATTTAGTACACCTTTAATATGTTAAAAAACATCACAAGAATAAACTGAGGGTGAAATAAATTTATACGATGAAGCTTGTTGTGAGCTCGTTATTAACCATGTCATCGCTATCTGACTCTCTTGCACGGCATTTGACAACAATCAATGCAACAAGAGCAATGACAATGATACCAATTCCACAGCCTAAACAGATGAAGAATATTGTTCCGGTGCCAATCTTTTTCTTTCCACCTTCTCCATCTTTAGCCTTTGAGGATTCATCCTGCTCAACACCTGTGTCCGGCTGATTTTCATCATGTTGAGATTCTTCTGGTTGATCTGGCTTCAGTATTGAAGTTGATTTTTCTGGAATGTTCATAGGAGATGATTCTGGTTTAGTGGGTGTGGAAGATGATTGAGATGGTGGTGGTGGTGGAGTTTGTTTTGGATATTCTTTTGGTTTATCTTTAGGATATGGCTCAAGAACTTTGTATTTCTCATCGAATGGATCATGCTCGAAATATGCATCATATAATTTCATTGTCCTGCAGAATCTCTCTGGATCTGGACATGTAAGTTTGCGTGGATAAAAAGTGTAGCCTCCTGCAGGAATGTTAGAATCGAATGATTTTCCAGCTTTACTCTTTGTGCATGTTATAGTTTCATATGCATCTCGATCGACTAAACTATTGTAGTTCCTCCATGTGAAACTCTCATAGCCATTGCACTTGTATTCACCACACCTTTGAGACCATGATATTGTACTTGGAAGCATTGCTGCTCCTTTCCCACAAACATTGTTAGGGTACTTGAAAGGCATGTAGTCAAATGTAGGATCCGTACCAATATCTCCGTTTGTTGGATTAAAGAATCTCCTTCCTTTGCAATAATAGTCAGTGCTATATCCATTACAAGATGGAGTAATTGCAGTGTTAGCCGGTCCGAAAAACTTGTAATCAAAGCCTGTATAATATGGATATGTTCTGTTATAGACATAACCTTCTGGGAAAACAAGCTGCCATGGGCCGTTGCCGAAGTTTGGAATTGGTTTCCCGTCAATTGATTCTGGGTTTCCCCAAACTAAAGGTTTTGCTATCGTGTAATCACACTTGTAGTTTCCTGTGTCTTGAAGAACAGCTAGTGATGCATCGGTTAAACGGTTGAATGGACCAGATCTAGTTTGAACAGTGACACCTGTCATAACTTCTGACATGAATGTTCTCTCTTCAAGATGTGAGCCGGCCGTTCCACCACCGCCACCATCTTCAATCTCAATACCTGCTGGGCAACGGGAGCCACCATCACCAATGAACTCTGTGACACCGTAGTGCTTCTTCGCGTAAATTCTCGCATGTGGTGTCGTTAAGAAAGTCATCCTTTTTCCTTTGACTGTCATTTGGCATGTTGGATTATTAAATGGTGTTCTATCTTCGTATGGATGAAAACGAGGGAAATGATTACTTGCAAAACCTAATGCGTGGAAGATTTCGTGAAGGCAAGTATAGAAGAATTCGCTTTGTTTTGTGTTTTCATTTTGTACACTTGGTGGAATTGTACGCGGATTCAAATAAACACCGCCAATATATGGTCTGTAATAATTTCCTTCTGTTGCAAGAGCACCAGCAGAAGCAAGAGTAGATTCACCTCGAGCACGTGGACGAGCTGTGATTGCCATGTAAAGATCTGTATTAGAAATTCTATCTATCTCAGTGTGAATCAGATAATTTTGATTTGAAATAACGTTAAAGGAACCTGTAAGTGGAATGACTTTGAGTAATCTTTGTAGATATGAACGAACATTTTCAAATGTTCCTTTGATTACTTGGATTTGAGCTCTAGATAAAAGATCATCTGATTCACAAACGTATCTATGACCTTGCCATAAAACTTGTTGGCCTTTTCGTGTACACATCTGATTGTCAGTTCTTGTTCCGTCCAAATATCTGTAATCGAATTGAATGCGGATGTTTTTCCATTTGGCGCCACCTTTCAATGACTTCTTCGAGATCAACTTTTCACTGTGCATTGTGATGTTGCCGTTCACAATCTCTTTTTCATACCCACAGAAGTGATGAAGTCCATGGGCAACGAGAAACAAAGGAATCATTTTTTTTATTTTACAAAAAAAAAAATTGAATTCAAATGATTTTTATGAAAATCCTTACAATCATTAATAGATCTATTTTGATTTTCTGGTATTTTTGAATTTTTGTGAGTTCATTCAAAAAAATGAAAAGAAAAATAGCTTTACATACAATTACATTATTTTGAGCATATGTATTAAAAATTAAAAAGTGCCATTAATTTTTAAAAATTGAAAAATAAAAGTATATATATGTAAATATTCTACGAAAAATAACTGTGATCAAATTTATCAAAAATTTGATTTACCTGATTCAATTTCTTTGAAATTTTTTTGTTAACGTTAACGTTCACATTCAGTGTTAATACAATAATACATTGTTTTGTAATAGAAATGATTTTTTATGATTTGTAAGAAAACTGTGGGTGTTTGATTACTATACATATTTACGTATTAACATCATTTGCCATAGATTTATATTAGATCTCGATTCTGCTATTGTGTTTATCACTCAAAATTGTTGTAAAAAAAGACATTTCTTGAAAAACAGTCATTTCGGAAAATAACTCATAGTACGATGGATATAACTATGCTCATTGGGTTAATTTTATATATAAATGTTTATATTTTTCATTTTTAAAATTTTTAAAAATTTACAATTGCTTTTTGGTATGATACTTATATGAATTAAACCTCTGTTAT
This sequence comes from Trichomonas gallinae, assembly GCA_008369845.1. Classification (NCBI taxonomy): domain Eukaryota; phylum Parabasalia; order Trichomonadida; family Trichomonadidae; genus Trichomonas; species Trichomonas gallinae. The sequence goes on from MRSU01006311.1 coordinate 4,511, forward strand.
GTGTCAAATATACATTTGATTTACTGTTAGAATGGATCACATTCATAATTCGAAAAATGAAATTGAATTTCAAGAAATCTAAAGAATTCATTTTTAGCTCAGCAAACTTAAGTCTATTCATAAAGACAGATCTTATGCATGATTAAAACAATAATTTCAACTATAATTACAAAAAACTTCATTGTGATTTGAGCTGTGTCTGATTGATCATTCGGTCAGAAATATCTGTCCAATATTACAATCTCAACAATTTATATTAAAGATGAATATAATTTGATGAAAAAAAAAATGCAATAATCACTATCAATATTGCATCAGTAATGAATAAATTACATGTAAAATGATTTACAATTGGAAACAAATTTAAAATGAACTCATAGTATAAAAAAGAAAAGGCGCAAATAATTCATTTCTAGAAATGGATATAAAATGATTGATAAAATTCTCATATGGTAGATCTGAAGGAGTTACATATTGTGGTGGTTTTAGAACTGTGTAACTCACATTAAAAGGATCTCCATCAAAATGTGCATCGTTGAGCAACATTGTCCTGCAAAATCTTTCTGGATCTGGACATGTTAATACATAGTTAAATTTCTGTCCGATATTGTTTTTTGTGCATTTGATTTTATAATATGATCCATCGGAATTGCCTTTCCATGTAAAACTTCTATAACCGTCACATTTGTATTTACCACATTCGACAGTATGACGATATTTTGTATTAATCACTGCTTTTCCTTTTTCGCAAATCATCATATCTTGTTTTTTAACGGGAGCATAGTCAAATTCAGCTTCTACACCTACTACACTGACATGATCATCAAGTGGACTGTAAAATTTTTTTGCGGCGCAAAATACTGGGTCATCATAATTGCCTATACACTCATCAGGTGTAGTAGTACGACCTATACCAGTGAACTGGTAGTTAAAACCAGCGATATCCGAGTATGTATCATTAAATACATATCCTTCAGGGTAGACTAATTGCCATGGACCAATGGCGAAATTTGGAATTGTGTTGCCATCTATTGATTCTGGGTTGCCCCATACCAGTGGTTGTGCCACTGTGTAGTTGCATTTGTAGTTTCCTGTGTCCTCTAATATAGCCAAAGTAGCATCTGTCAAACGGTTGAAATAAGGACTGTTTGGTTCGAGTGATGTTCGTGTCATTAATTCTGTCATAAATGTTCGTTGTGCTAGAAATATTCTCTTATTTCTGTTTTCATTTTCATCTTCTATTTCTATGCCTGCTGGACATGTTCTATCATCGCCAACAAATTCTGTTACTCCGTAGTGCTTCTTGGCATATATTTTGGCGTAAGGTGTAACTAAGAAAGTCATCTTTTTTCCTTTTATTGTTAACTCACAAATTGGGTTTCTGTGTGGTTCGTTAGATCCGTGAGGATGAAAATGAGCGATTTCTGAATAAGATAAGCCCATTACCTTCAATATTTCGCGAATGCATTCGTAATAAAAATCACGCTTTTCGGAATTTTCACCCTGAGGTTGACGGCTGGGAGCCAAACGTGCGTTGATGTAAACAACAGCTAAATATGGAAAACCTTTATCATTCTTTTTAAATGCTCGAGCAGTTACCATTGCATCATTATTCCCAAATGGCCGAGTTGTTACGGCTATATTAATATCATAACCGCTTAATTGTGTACTTGAGTATTGAACATACTCATCATCATTTAATTGTCTATCAAAAGGCTGTGTATTTGGGATTACTTTGAGTAATTTTTCGAGATATATTTGAACACCTGATAATGTCCCTTCAATAACTGATATTTTCTGATAATTACTATATATGATGTCATCAGTCGTGCATCTATAACTTCCAAGTCACCAATTAATAATTTGACCATCATTTTTGCACCTCTTATTATCTTCTACTCCTGTATTTGAGAACTCATCATGCAATAACCCGGTATCAATATTAATGCGTATGTTTTTCCATTGGCCATCTGATTTGATTGATTTATTGGAGACGAGTTTTTGTGTACTTTTGGTGATACTGTTGCTTGTTAGCTCTTTTTCATATCCATTTTTATGATGTAATTTGTAGGCAATAACAATTAAAGTGAATATTTTTGATTTATGTGTTTCAAGTTAGAAAAAAATTGAATTTCGAATAAATTTTCGAAAAATGTTAAATATCATTTAAATCATCATAATAAATAACAGCCAACTTTATTGTTTTCTGTAGCGATTATAATTTTGTGAGCAGATTCATATGAAATGTCATAAAAAATCAATACTACTTTTCATAATAACGTTCAAACGCTAACGAGCAAAGTTATGATTATATAACTTTTCATGCAGTTTAGATAAAATATATGTATTATCAGTATTATACAGTAGAAAATAAAAGAATGTCTTTGTTTAATAATATCTACTATTATCAAATAACAATCATGTTCGGGATAATAATATTGTTTGTCTATAAAAATTGCCAATTAACATTTTTAAACAATATGTTCTGCAAAGCCGTAATATCGTTTTTAAGATAAAAATATTTACCAACTTGGGGATCAGAAATGGATAAAATATTTTTCAATTTCGAATTTTTTACATACTCTGCTTAAATGTCAATATAAGATTTTGTATTTTAATGTGGAAAATTAACATCTGAAATTGCCTTAAAATTGACGTTTATTGTCATATGGTGAATAAGGAAACAAAATATTATTATTCCATGCTTAGTGGACTAAAATATTCTCTCTTAAAAGAAATGAAAATATATCTATGTGAGTTTAAAAATTGAAGAAAGTATTTTTTATTTAATCTGCAACATTACATTACAATTATGAATTCATTGCTTTGCAAGATTTAAAATTCTCTCAATGCATTGAGAATTATCACCGTATATAATTGGCTTTTAGACATTGATCCAAACTTGTTATGAGCTATTAAATTCTCAAATGAATATGGTTTAGGTGGTTTGAGTACTGTGTAATCCTCATCAAAAGGATCTCCATCGAAAAATGCATCGTGTAGCTTCACTGATCTGCAGAACCTTTCTGGATCAGGGCATGTTATATCTACCCTATTTTCTCTATTATTAATTATGTATTTTGATTCTTGCTTCAGGCCTATATTTCCTTTTGTGCAAGAGACGATTCCATAAGATGATTTGTCGGATTGGCTATAGTAATCTTTCCATGTGAAACTCTCATAACCATGGCATTTATATTCGCCGCATTTATCAACCCATTCATTATCTGTCGCTACTATAATCATTGCTTTTCCTTTTTCGCAAAGAGTTTTTGGATTCTTGTAAGTCATGTAATCAAATAACGCATCATTGCCTATCTGCATAGAATTAAGTGGGTTATAGAAATTCTTACCTCTGCAATAATTATCTCGACTATCCCCCGCGCAGTATTGAGGTGCAACTCCTCTAAATAATCCAAAAAACTTGAAATCGAATCCTGTGCGATCACTATAAGTATCGTTAGAAACATAGCCGGATGGGAAAACATATTGCCACGGACCAATTCCAAAGTTCGGAATTGGTTTTCCATTTATTGATTCTGGGTTTCCCCATACTAATGGTTGAGCCATTGAATAGTTACATTTATAATTTCCAGTATCTTGTAAAATGGCCACTGTTGCATCAGTTAATCTTGTGATTGAGTATTCCCGTACTTGTAATAATTTACTGGTCATCAAATCTGTCATAAAAGTTCTCGCGGCAAGATGTGAACTTTTCACAGAATTGTCAACATTTTCTAATTCTATTCCTGCAGGACACCTATTACCATCATCCCCAGCAAATTCTGAAACTCCATAACGTTTTTTAGCAAATTTCATGGCGAAAGGTGTTGTTAAGAAAGTCAAATTTTTTCCTTTGACTGTAATTGAACAAGTCGTGCTTGTAAATGGTGTTGAATCTTCATACGGATGGTAATATTGAAATTCAGAAGCAGAGAAACCTAGTGCGTGAAAAATTTCGTGAATACAGCTGAAGAAAAAATCGTTTGATTGCGTATGTTCAGACTGAATATCCGATGGTATTTTGCGAGGATTTAAAAAGGCAATACTAAAATATGGTCTTTTATATGTGCTCTCTCTATAAAACGAATGAATACCTGCAAATTTTTCAGAATTTGAAAAAGGACGAGATGTTACTATCAAATAAAGATCAATATTATTTACTTTAATAAGTTCGCTAATTTCTAAATAATTTGGAACAGTCGAAATTTGAATTGAACTTGTAAGAGGTATAACTTTGAGAAAATTTTGTAAATATGTTCTAATATTCTCAAATGTACCTTTAATTACCCTAATTTTATTATTGTCTAAAATATCTTCACTTGAACATGTATAATGTTTCACATTCCAAGTAATTCTTTGACTATTGCTCTTGCACATCTTTGAGTCTGTTTTTGTTCCATCTAAAAAGTCATAATCAAAATGAATTCGTATATTTTTCCATACAACACCCGATTTGATTGATCGCTTAGAGATGAGTTTTTGTTTATGCATTGTGATATTAATGTTTGCAAACATCTCATCATGTCCACAGAAATGATGGAGGCTGTGCGCGATTACAAATAAAGGGAAAATTTTTGAAATATATTTTTGTCAAAAAAAATTGAAAGCCAATTATATTTTTCTGAAAAAAATTTATGAGCTGATTCAAAATTCAATGATTTTTGTCAGCTTTTAATTTTCAGAATCACGAATGAAAAAAATGAATCCACTTGTACATATGAAAACTATTGTAAGTAATACGGAATTATGCCACCTTTTTAAATCGATGACCGCATTTCATATGATAACAGGCAATGAATTTAACTTCAAACAATGCGAAATATTTTCTGAGAAACGAGTGCGGTTTTCTGGCAGTATCATAAAATCCATCTAGTATTTGTATTAGAATTATTTTCTCTTCTCACAAATTTAAACTTTCTGAAAACAAAATTAACATAGCATTAACTGAATAACTTAAAGGATTTTAAATTTTTAAGTTGAGAACTTTACTCTGCTCTTTATTCGATCAAAAATTAAAATTGTCCATCAAAAATTGATACAACAAAAAACTGAAGCTGATATCAATCAATTCGAAATAGCAAAAAGTCATCACCTTGATTATACAACCAATTAATAAAGTTAAATCGCAATAAGAAATAATCTTATTTTGCAAATTGAAATTAATCTTTACAGAAGCTTATTTCGAAGATTTAAATATAAAATATTTCTTATATGAATGTTAATATATAATTGGTATTAAAACATTGGAGTTATTGCAAAATAAATTTTTTCGATCAATTTAAAAATGCTTAATAGACTTATCATTCATGAATATTAGAATCAATAAAGTGCAATCATTTAACTCCATTAGTAAAATACATTAATTACGTTCAAAATTAGAAAATAAGAAATTTCAATTTATATTTATATAATTAAATGATATAAAAATAAAGTTGAACTCTCATTCACTACAAATAGATCATGGAATAGAAGAATTTATTAGGATTATTAAAAACATAAAATTATAATATTTGTAATATAGTTAGCAGCATCCACCTTTCTTTTTATCATCATTCAAGCTAACTACAGCTGCCTCCTTTCGTCTCATCATTGTGTCTGTATTATCTTTTAATTTTGCAATTTCAGTAAACAACTCCAAAACGCCTTCACCTGTCTTAGCAGATGTTTCCTTGTAAAGTACGGCGCCATGAGACGTTGCAAACTGTTGTGCCATTTTTGTTGTAATTTGTCTGTTTTCTAAATCAATTTTATTGCCGACTACAACCATATGGAGTTGTGGTGGAGCCTTTTCAGCGAGTTCATCCATCCATTCTTGAAGAGCTTGAAAACTTGTTTGATTTGTAACGTCGAAGAAAATAATGGCAACATTTGCAGCCCTATAGTACATAGGAGCTAAAGATCTATACTGTTCCTGTCCAGCTGTGTCCCAAATTTGCATCTGTACAGAACCAGTTGGAATTTGCATGAAATAATTTTGAAATGCTGCCCCAATTGTTGCTTGGCTGTCGAATTTGAACTCCTTGTTGATGAGTCTGGCGAGAACGCAAGTTTTGCCCACTTGTGTGTCGCCAACTAAAACAATTTTCATTCCAATGTAAATTTATACGACATGTGACATGAAATGAAATTCCAAAACTGATTTATTTATATTCTACTCACTAAAACATATATAGTTTTTCGTAAGATCAAAGTATTATTTTCACTTCATGCGTTAAATATCTTACACTGAAGTCTTTATAACGCATGTTTCAACTATATTAATTATAACAATTATATGTATCACTCAATTTTACTTTAAATAATTCATAATAGAAAATACAAAGTTTTTTATATGGGTAAATAAGCACTAAAACCTTTATCAAATGAATAAATTCATGTTATTTATATTAATTTTTTGTCCATCGTGGTCATAGTTATTATATTTTCAAAATTTTATTTTCAAATCTGGTATGATTGTGTAATTATGAAATATGTGTTGTAGTATTTCAAAATATGGATAAATTTAATCTCGAAAATATATATAACAAAAATAATATTAAATTTCATGCAATAAGACATTTTTCACCATCTCTTGGCTTTCCGCCATATAGGTCCCATGCAGTTAAACCTTCTTTGTTCTTAAGGTTTTTATTGCACTTTGCCTGGTCTAATATCTTCATTATTTCTTGTTTATTGTGTGAAGCTGCATACATCAACGCTGACCATCCAGCATTGTTCTGAGCATCAACATTTGCGCCATGCTTAACAAGGTATTCAACAAACTCTATGTTTTTGTTTTTAGCTGCAAGAATCAAAGCTGTATTTCCTAAGATATCCTGTGACTCAATATTTGCTTTGTGATGAACCAATTTTTGCAGCATTTTGAAGAAGTTTCCATTGACAGCAAATAGTATTGGTGTTATTCCATCAGCCATCCTTACTTCTGTGTCTGCACCACGTTTGATTAGATCTATTGCAATATCAATCCTATTCATAGCACAAGCCATTAATAATGGAGTCCATCCTTGTTGATTCTTCATTTCCATGTCAACACCAGCTTGTATCAATTGGTTGGCAATCAATGGATGATTGTAGATGACTGATAGCATCAGTGCTGTGTTCTGTGTAACGTCTGTTTCATTTATATTCTTTGTCATCGACAAAACTGTTTCAACGACAGTATTTTTTCCGTTTCTAACTGCAACTAACAAAGGAGTCATTCCATCATTCATTTTGAAGTTTATGTCTATATTGTTCTGCTTGCAATGAGTGAACATCTCTAAGCAACCAAACTCAGCAGCCAAGAAAATCGCATTCTTTCCTTCATTGTTTGTTCTTTCAATGTTGACACTTTTTGACAACAAGAATCTGACAATTTCCATATTATTCTGTGAAATTGCGTGCATTAAAGGAGTCATTCCTGTTAGATCTGGTAGATTTATGTCAGCACCACCATCAACTAAACACTGAACTGCTTCAATTCTTTTATTCAAAATTGCCGTGATTAAAGCTGTATGACCATTTGTTGCCATCAGATTCAATTCTGCACCGTGTTTAAGTAACAGCTGTAAATTTTTAATGTTGTTCATTGAAGCAGAGAACATCAAAGGTGTCCAACCATTATAATCTTTCGTATTGATTGATGCATTCTTTTTGATTAACAATTCTAAAGCTTCATTGCAGTCTTTTTTAGCAGCAATGATTAATGAAGTAGAATTGTCGCTTCCAGATGCTTCAATATCTGCACCATTATTCAGCAAAATCTCCATGATTTCTGTATTATTCACAGAAGCGGCTATCATCAATGATGTATACAATTCATTGTTCTTTGTGTTTGTTGCTGCTTTGGATTCGATCAAAAACTGTGTAATTCTGACTTTTCCGTTTAATGCTGCATGCATTAATGCTGTGTTTCCATCATTATCAACTGCATCAATGAAAATGTTTTTGCTTACCAGGTATTCAACGATTTCAAGATATCCTTTATCTACTGCATGCATTAGACATGTTTGCCCTTTATTGTCTTTAGCTTCAAGATCAGCATGTTTGTCAACCAAAAATTTAATAACTTCCATGTGATTGTGGATGACTGCAATCATCAATGGCGTAACATCTCTGTAGTCTTTTATCTCAAAAGAAGCTCCATTTTCAACTAAATACTGCACAATTTCCAAATATCCTTTCGAACATGCGTGAAACAGTGGAGTAGCTCCAACATTATCTATTGCTTCCAGTTTTGCTTTTGCTCCAACCAAAACCTTGACTATTGACAAATTGTTGCTACTCGCAGCAACGCATAAAGGCGTCATTTCATTTAATCCTGTTGCTTCAATGTTTGCTCGAGTTGCAATTAAAACTTCAACTAACTCCTTGCTGTCAACTTTGCATGCAAACATCAGAGGAGACCAGCCTATTCTATCCTTCGTGTCCAATCTAGCATTGTGTCTCAACAAATATTTTGCACATTCAACACTTTTGTTCATTATTGCAACAATCAAAGCTGTCTGCTCGTCATTGTTCTTTTGTTCAAGATTCACACCTTGCTTTATCAAAAATTTCGCTGTCAACAAACAGTTTTTCTCGCACGCAAACATTAAAGGTGAAAAACCATTCAATGATTTTGTATCAAGTTTTGCTCCTCTTTTAAACAAAAATTCCAGAACTTGTGCATTGTTTGTTATCGCTGCATGCATCAACGCATTCATTCCTTTCTTATCTGTTGCTTCAATGTTGGCTTTGTTATCCAGTAAATATTGAATTGCTTCCATTCTTCCGTTATAAAGAGCATGCATCAAAGGAGTTCTTCCTTCTTCATCTTTCACTTCTACGTTAGCGCTGTGTTCAATCAAATACTGCAATGCTTCGAAACACCCATTGGAAGATGCAGCTATCAGCGGCGTAATTCCATTTTTAGTCTTGGCTTCTATATCAGCATTATTTGATACAAGCAATTCAACAATTTCTATATTATTCTTTTCTGCGGCAATAACTAAAGGCGAATTTCCATCTTTTGCTTGCGCTGACACCTTCGCATTCTTAGTCAAAAGGAACTTCACAATACTAACATTACAGTTCTTAGTTGCAAACATAAGTGGTGTCCATCCATCATTAGAAGGAGTTTCAACACTTGCATGATGACTCACCAAAAATTCGACTATTTGAAATTGATCGTGTGCAACAGCATTGATAAGTGGAGTCCATCCGTTTATGTCTTTTGCTTCTATATCAGCATAATTATTAACTAGGAATGTAGCTATTTCGTAACTTTCCCCTGCGGCGTAGATAAGTGGAGAAATATTTTGTTTGTTTTTGCATTCAATATTTGCGTGATGTTCAAGCAAAACTTGAATAACTCCAAGCTGTTTGTTCATAACTGACGTAAGAAGAGCTGTTTCTTGTTGGTTATTCTTGGCTTCTATATCTGCACCTTTGTCTAATAAAAAATTAATTATATCTGTGCGGAAAGATTTAGCCGCAAATATGAGCAAAGTATTTCCACCCAAATCCCTATCATGAACATTCGTTTTCTGGTCGAAAATCTCGTGAAAATTATTTGAATTAGTATTGTCAACGAGATCTTGAAAGATAATCCGTATAAGATCAACGGTGCAGCCTCCTTCTTTCGGTTCTTGCTTGTTTTCGTTGTCGGTTCGGTCACTGGGAAGATTTTCCAAGTGGCTTTCTTTCTCCATCGTAAAATTTTGAATTCCTTACATCATGAAAAAGTTCCAAATCTTGTAGGTGTTAGCTTAGAAACACGAAATTCGTGTTTTCGGTGGAAATGAAACGTAGTGAACGAAAAAATTAAAAAATCAAAAATTTCACATAATAAGGATAGGTATGTTTTGCTTTACATATTATTTCTAATCTTTCTATAAATTATATTTGTACGTGTTTTGTTCGATAAATTGATAATTTTGATGATGAAAAATGTATAATCTTGAAAAATGATCGATAAGAACATATTTTGTTAAATGATTTGATTTTTTAACTATGTGCTTATGTCTATTTTATTTATGAAATAAAACAAATATATTGATAACAAAATTTAAAAAAAATACATTTTCCTAAATTAGCCCATATATCATTGTCAAAATAATGCTTAATATAAAGTATTGAATAGCATTAATGTAGTCAGAGGATATATGTTAAAAAAATTATCTATGTCATCTGACAGTAATAGTATTAAAAATATTATTAGTAACATCTAAACTTTTCAATTATATCGTCTATGATAGTTTAGAAAGAAAAGATTTTACAAGGTTAGTTTAATATTAGACAATCTATTTAAATAACATTAAATAATATATAAATACAACTTGTATATGAGGATAGTAGTTGTATTCAGCAGCAAGAAGAAGATTTTTGCTGGGTTGTTCCAATTGGGAGCTCTTTAGGTTTTTCTCTAACTGGTACTGCGTACGAATTAGCAGCAGCCTGGAATATTTCATCAATTCCGATTCTTTCTTTAGATGATGTAATAAATATGGGAGAATTTGATAACGTAGCTAGTTCATGTGTTGCTGTTTCTATCATTTTGTCGATTTCTTCATCAGTATGGAGATCTTTCTTTGTTAATACAAATATTATTTTGCAATGTGGGACTTCTTCCTTAACAAGTGAAACCCATTTGTATACTGCGTTAATACTTTCCATTTCAACTGAATCGAAGCAAATAAAAGCAACATCTGCATCTCTGAAAAATAATTGTGAGATGGAAATGTATCTTTCCTGGCCAGCTGTATCCCATATCTGAAGTCTAATCGGCACACCATCGCAATTTGTTAAATCTGTGAATGAATATGTTGGAGAAACTGTTGATACAATTTTTGCCTCGAAAGATGAATGAAAATATGAAGCTATCAAGCATGTCTTTCCGACACCTGAGTTTCCAACAAATATCACTTTCATGATAACTCTGTTCTGTGACGCTGATTGTTGAGAACTCATTATGTCAGATTGACAAAATTCATATCACATGTCGGAAATTTTATAAACAATATCATTCTTTTGTAGTGCAGTGAATTTTAGAAAAATAAAAACGATGTTTGGACAAAATTGCCAGAATTGTTTGTCAAAATTTTGTCAAAAATTTAAAATTATTATCGCTACAATTGATACAATATTTCGAATATATCCTCATAAAAATCGTTAATTAACCTTAATGACTTTACATTATATTTTTGACAGGGTTGCCAAATACATCAATTCTTAAACTATAACTAATATAAGTATAAACAATAGCTTTTTCGTCTGTCTATGGATGCTAATTATGTTATATAAATAGCTCATTGTCTATCACATGTTGGACAATACACAAATTCATATCCATGAAGTGATAACTTGATCTAAATCAAAAGCTGAAACATATTAACTCAAGTTCTCTCAAATAATTGACAATTACAATACGTTTCTCAGATGATGTTTTATATTCGATATTTGAAAGTAGAACCAATACGCAATGGTTTAAATACTACAGTATTATATATTTTAGAAGTTATTATATTGAAAACTTGAAAAAAATTATGAGTTAAAAATAAAATAAATTTTTTAACAAACAAACCATATATTAATATAAATTAGAAAGCGCGAGAAGCAAGTAAAGGTGCATCCATACTATTTGTGATCGCTTTATTTGGAAGAGACTTTTCCTTGAGGGCAAACTGCGTAACATCAAACTGTGGAAGAGATGATTCAGCTGTTGGTGCTTTGTAAGGAGCTTCACCATTTACCGATAAATGTGTGATTAATCTGCAAGCGATTGCATCCTTCTTGTTCTTGCAGTCAACTTGGAGATTGTTCATTGTAACAACGTTATGCTGAAGGCGAACAACAGGAACTACGATTGTTCCGATCAATTCGTCTCTAAACAAGCCCTTTCTATAGAGGTTGATTGTGAGCTCTGCTGTAGCAAGGTCCTTGATATGGATATTATATGATCTCTTTAGACGAGAAGCTTGTCCAACTTTGAATGGAACAAGCTTTCTAGCTGAGTTCTGGTTGCTAACGATCTCATATGACAAGGCATCGTTGGCGTGCTTCTTCTTGTTCATGATGATGAAGCCAGAGATGTGGAAGTACAATATTACCATCTTCAAAACAAAGAAATGATTTTGGATTTTGCAAGATTGAATCTGGTTTTTGATTCTTTGTTAAATTTTGATCTATATATTATTATAATACTACATAGATAAAAAACGTAAACCATAATTGAGAAGTGTCATAAAATTGAATGTGTCATTTTTACGGTTCATGAAAAATCGATTTTTGATTATTTTGGAATTGTTTCAAAATGTAAATACAAATGCAACAACAAAATTCGAAATTGATTAATATCAAAATTTTGAGAATCAGTTTTGAATGAGAATGTAAAAAGTTAATCAACTATTAATCAACTAATAACTATAATATAAGATAAATAACAGAATTTGAAAATTTGATTCTGCTGTTTTATCAAAAAAATTGTGATTGAAGAGTTTTTTTTCATTTTGCTGGTTCTAAATGTGGAGTCTAGATCTGATTTTTACGGAAATTTTGCGGGTGTCACGTTTTCACTGTTGCCTCTAAATCCCCCAACTACTTTTTGCTGCTTTTATTTGTTATAATAATGATATCATTTAAAAGTTTACGCGATTGAAAAGCTTCTAATATTTAAATTTTTGATGAAAATTTTTGTTAATATGACTTGTAACGTAGCGCAATCCCTTTGTTATGAGCAAGGAAAGATTTTTTCCTAGTTCATAAATCTAAATATCGTATAAATATGAGATTCAAAATTCGAAAGGAACAATGAAATCGTAAATGCATGTATTTTATCTAGTATTGATGTAATATCTGGCATAACTATAAAAATATCATATCCATTTTTGATAAATAAGCACATTTAATTTGATCAAATTATAAAATATCAGACGATCAGCAATGGGACTATAAAATCAATATGAAAAGATGTTCTTATATCATTAATGAGCATAAGCTCTCAAATTATTTGATGATAGAATCCAAAAATAATATTTAAGTGCTATAACAAATTGAATAAATGGATATTATAGTGATCAGTTATATCTATAATAATATCAAGATATCAATCATCTAGAACTAAATCAAGTTGAAAAAAATAATGAAACAGATAAACAATAGCTTCCGATAGGTTCGCAAAATAGTTTTTGGTATCTAGTCAATGTATATATGATTATGTATTCACCAAAAACAACACCATTCACAAAAAAATATCCAATTGAGCAAACAAACCAAGAAATTCATGCAATAGTCATATAAAATGCTGCTGTTAATGTATAAAAGTGTGATAGTCATTGTCTCATTGCATAAAATCTTTGTTCGTCTTATTCACAAAAAAAATCTGTCGTAATTTTTTTATTTTTATTTTGATAAAAATGGACAAATTTCCATATGAATCACAAGAAAGACTACAGGTACAATTGTTCCGTAAGTCCACTGACTCTCCATTCTGCGTCAGGAACAGGTTCGTTGACAAGCAGAACTGGGAAATAATTGCGAAATCAGTAAAATTCGAAAATGGTCTGTTTTCTGCTGATATTTATGATGCCACATATGAAACGAATCTGAATCTTTCTATTAAACTCTCAGATACCGAAATATTCAGAGTTTTAATAAAACCAGCCAAACAAGAGTCTTTTCCTCGCTATAGTGTGTCCAATAACGAGTATATCGTTAATCAAACGCTATTTGGCTCAAATATCGCTGCTAAATTTAATCAGACTGAATCACAGTCAATTATTGAATATAACGGATCAAAAATAACCGTAAACCACAAACCATTCAGTATCACACTCCAGGACGCAAAAGGAGATGCCATTGTCGCTAACATCGACGATAAAGCAATTTTCGAGCAAAATCGCGATAGAGCCAAATATCCTAAATTATTCGAGTCCAACGAGTTCAGGAATTTCAAGGATGACTTCAAGAACGGCCCAACATCAGTAGCAATTTCATTTGGTTTCATTGGATCAAACAATCATCTTTCAGGCCTAGCATCCCACACACTTCCACTATGCTTAGAAGATACAGTCAATAGTGAACCACTGAGGTTCTATAATGAAGATTTATGTTATTATAATTTGAATTCTCCAATGGGAATGTATGGCTGTATTCCATTCGTTTTTGCACACTCAGATAAACACTCATCCGGTCTATTCTGGGCGAATTCCTCAGATACTTATGCAGATGTTGAAAATTTCAAAGATAAATCCAACTTGAGGCTCATTTCTGAAGGTGGTTACATTGATTTCTACTTCTTCACTGGCTCTAACAAGGAAATAACAGCCAAATACACAACATTAACTGGTCGTCCATTTTTAATGCCGAGATTTGCCTTCGGATACCATCAGTGCAGATGGTCATACAAGACAGAAGAAGATTTTCGCACAACATCGCAGAAACTCGATGAATTCGGAGTCCCACACGATGTTATGTGGCTAGACATTGATTATACGGATGGAAAGCGATATTTCACGTGGGATGAGCAAGCATTTCCAACACACGACAAAATGATAGAAGACTTCGCTCAGAAACACAGAAAAATCGTCAAAATCATTGATCCACACATAAAAGTCGACGAAAACTACAAATTATACAAAGAATGCGTCGAAAAAGGCCTATTTATCAAGTCAAAGGATGGAAAAGACTTCATTGGCCAGTGCTGGCCCGGTTTATCATCATGGCCAGATTATTTGAACGAAGAAACTCAAAAATGGTGGATGTCTCAGTACGCAAACACACAGCCAAACGTTCACATATGGAACGACATGAACGAAATCTCCTGTTTCGAAGGCCCAGAGACGAGTATTCCAAGAGATTGTCTCCACGTCAACGGAATTGAAGAGAGAGAAGTCCACAACATATACGGACACATGCATTGCACATTTACGCACAAAGGACTTTTGTTTAGGAACATTCGCCCCTTCGTTTTAACTCGTTCTTTCTTCGCAGGCACGCAAAGGTATTCTGCTGTTTGGACCGGCGACAACCAGTGCTCGTACAGGTATCTAAGGGCTGCCGTACACATGGTCCTTCAGTATGGACTGTGTGGAATCACTTTCAGCGGCTCAGATGTTGGCGGATTCTTTAATAATTCACCTGATGACAAATTATTAGCGAGATGGCACCAAGTTTGTGCATGGACTCTTCCTTTCTTTAGGGAACATGTAAAAGAAGACGCAGATCGCCGCGAAATATATATCAGAAAGGACGAACATTATAAGAATTTGATGAAAGAAAGCGTTTTGGAGAGATATCAGATGACACCGTATTGGTACACGTTAATGAAGATCTCCAATGAGACTGGTTTGCCAATAACAAGACCTTTGTTCCTTGAATTTGAAAATAATGAATACGCAAAGATAGAAGACGAAGTTATGGTTGGATCCGGCCTCCTTGTTGTTCCATTCTTCGATGAAAACGCTAAAACAGTCGAATTCGTGCTTCCTAAAGAATCTAAATTCTATGATTTCAGGACTCTTCAGCCAATCACATCAAATGTTGCTGAATACGATGAAGGCAGAGCTAAGGTCTTAATTAGAGCAGGAAATATTGTTCCAATGAAACAGAAAACAGCTCCAACAACATTTGAAATGGAGAAGTTCCCATTGACACTTGTTATAGCAGTAGATGAAGCAGGCAAAGCTTCTGGCAAGTTCTATGACGATGATGGTGAATCTTTAGTATTGAATAATTCTGTTTACAGAGAATTTGTTTTCAGCAACAACAAACTGGAGAACAAGTCGCTCAATGAGAGTGAATTCAGCAAGAAATACGAAGTTGTCGTTGAAGAAATCAGAATTGTTGGATTACACAGACCAGCGAAAGCCGTCTGCGGTGGAAAACAGCTTGATTTCGTCTCCCAGGACAACACAATCATTCTTGAAAACTTGGCACTTCCAGTTTCTCAATCATGGACAATTGAATTTTAAATTTTTTTGTGATCTAAACATTTTTCTCTTTTTAATCTATTCGACTCTATTTCAATATATCAAAATTCTGCTTTCGTATTCATAAAAAGACTCAAACATCAAAATATAAAATTGATCAAAAATAAATTAAACTTTTGAATAACTAAGAACCAAATATTGCGCAATACTCTTCTTTATGATCATATATTTTCCATTATATCACACAATATCTATAATTTTTTTTTGCAAAAAAAATTAAATTATTGTACAAGACAGTTTATAACAAGCATTGGGCTTTGTCATCAGTATTTTTGTGTCACTTATATCTCAGAGTCATGATTAAGTCAATGATTCAAATGATAACAAAAGATAATGATTTTACATGTCAAATAGTCAAAAATAATTGTAAAATTGTCAAAAAAAATGAAATACGAGAATTTTCTGAATTTTTATTGCTATACGATCTGTTAGAGCAATGACTCGTCGAATTATCTGTTACTCTGTGTTATACTGCGTTATATTCATATATCCTCGCCTAATTTTGTTGTTATTTGTATCACATGATAGCAAATGTCATTTTAAGAGTCGAAACCGCATTCACACAATGCTATTTTGGATGAGTAAAAGGAAAATCGAGTAAATACTTGATTGATTGCCCTTCAAAAAAATTGAAAAAAGGAAACAATTTGGTAAACAAACTTTCAAAGACAAATCTATCATTCACATGCATAGTTCTGTTAAATCGAATGGTTTTGGGTATTTGAAGCCACTAATTTTTTAGTATCGAATTTTGGATTAATAAGCATGCTACAGAGTATAATATACGAAAAAATTATATTGAAAAGTTTGCCATTGAACATTCAAAAGTTTACATTTATACATTCAAATATTGACAACTTTACAAATTGTTTTCAAAATTTGAAATGTTTACAATTCGACTGAAAAAAATTGATAATGAATTCTGAAGGTAAGAAAAATCTTAGAATGGTAGAAGTAATGGAGAGTAACACCAATGATATGAGAGCAACCCAAACCCCTTATCAAGGGAGACTAGATTTGGGCACTGACAACTATCGTAATAATCCAGGTCCAGGACATTACTCTGTTATATCAAATACTTTTGCAAAGCCTGCCATTACGATAAGAAACAAGATACCATCGCAGGTGCATTGCGAAACATCCAACGTCTCATACATTGTACCTCCAAAAGAAAAATCCGTGAGTTTTACAATTAAATCTTCCGGCTCGAATCGAAAATTCTACGAGGAAACAGAGGGATCCGCTAAGTTCAACGTTCTGCCTTCGACACTGAGGCATAGTGGATTTACGATTAGCAATCGACCCAAATCCGTCATTGTAAATGCTGATATTCCAGGACCTGGTCAATATGATCCAAAGGAGAAATCAAGAAAAATCGGTAGAAGTCTTGAAAATTATTCATGTCGCGATACTCTTTGGGGAGATGCTGATAATGATGTTCCAGGACCTGGTGAATATGTTACAACGAAGACATACAACAAGCCATCGAAATGGACAGAATACCTCAGATACGTTAAGCCCAGGATTCCAGTCATCCAACTCAAGAGGTTCAGGCAGAGCCAGGAAATCATTAGAACCTAATCAGTAACTGTACCACGATGAGACAATAATCATTGATTTGATTTCTTCTAAGAAAGAGTCACATGGTTCGTCGATTTTATCTGTTTTACGAACTTTTATGTTGATTATAATGCCTAGAACCACCCTAATTCCAAGATTCAAAATTGATTATTCTTTCATATAGTATTTTTATTGTTTGTATTTAAATATCGTGTTTTATAACTAGTTGCCTTTTTGAATATCATATTATTAGTGGGTTGTAAATTAATTTGCTATTGTCCTAGATTTGAATACTTCATATTAACACTTCAGAATACGAAATATCGCTGTGAATCAAGTATCTAATAACAGAAATATACTTTTGGGAACTTAAATTCCAATTTTTTATCGTCTTTGGTGAGATCATTTAGTCAATAGTCCAGTAAAAAGAAAATTATGCGATATTTGTGTTGATAAACAATTATGCATATGATATTTTAGGTTGTTGCGGGTAATTTACAAGGAATTAAAAGAATTGTCATTTGAAATGAAATCGATATCGACCATTAATGGATGATTTAAATAGTAAATTAATAATATAGCATTTTTGCAAAATTCATTTGTTATAATAGCTAAATAATGAGAGAAAAAATAATAATTTTGTGTTAAATTTTAAAAAAATTTAAAAATTTTAGGGAAAATTTTCGTTGGTGAAAAAGAATATTTCTCATTCAGTATAGATTGCTAATGGGACAAAATAAATTTTGAACAATTTTTTCATTCAAATTTTTTTTGTTAAATATCCGGCCAATAAGCACATTCGGTTAAATGAATTGTTGTAAATGATTCCGGTAGATGAGAGTATCTTGTTCAGTAACTTTTGAATAAGCATTGAATGTTATTAATTTTAAATGAGAAATCGTATTTATATTAAGCAAAATAATTATAATCTAAATATCAAATTTTTGTATTTTTGAAAACAATTTTTTTGACATGTAAAAAGATTTAAAATCAGTTCAAAAATTTATATATTGTTCTTAGTACAATTTTTTATTGATTTCAAGATTAAACTACATGAATTTTGAATGGATTTTTGTGATATAAAAAAATTTCCTAGATTTCACTGTGAAAAATCAATCTATATGGAATTTACAGACATATTAATCTGAATACAATTTTCTATTATATCCTCAGAAAAAATTGAATGATTAATTTCAAAAAAAGTTGAATATTTAATTATATTTTATGCAAAGCAATAATTCTTTCATGATGAAGCACATTGGTAAATATGACATTATAGAACAGCTCGGATCAGGTGGATTCGCCAGTGTTTATCTCGCCGAAGATCGCAAAGCAAAGCAAAAAGTTGCAATTAAAGTTATCGATCGCAAACTCGCTGAAGAAGATGGTATCATTCCATATATCGAAAATGAACTTAGGCTGATATCGAGAATGAATCATCCTTCAATTGTTAAAGTTTATGATATCATCTACAGTCCACAGTACATCATGATCGTCATGGAATATCTCCCAAGTGGTGATCTTCAGACGCTGGTTGACCAAAAATTCAGATTTGGTCAGACGGACCAGATTAGAATTGCAGTTGAGATCCTGGAAGGCCTGCAGTACCTCCACGAGCGCGGTATAGCCCATAGAGACATAAAGCCGGCTAATATAATGTTTGATGTCAATATGCATGCAAAAATCATCGATTTTGGCTTTTCAAGGGAAAATTCCCATATCCTCTCCACCTGCTGCGGAACCCAACCGCTCATAGCTCCAGAAATCGTCTTAGGCAACCAATATGATGGAAAGAAGGCCGATATCTGGTCCTTCGGCATAACAATATATATTATGTCATGCTGGGAGCTCCCATTCGAATGGGTCAGTGACGCACAGTTCGTCCAAGATATAAAAGCTAATAACCTCAAGTACAGAATTAAAGTTGCAGGAATTATAGGTTGGATGGTCAAAAATTCCTTAACATATAATCCAGATGAGCGCCCTTCAGCCGCTGACCTCCTCTCAAAGGTCCAAGAAAAGTCAAATCAGCTCGTTCCGCTTTCCAGAACACCAGTCATAGCAAGAGCAAATACACTATCCGCTGTGAACAGGCTCAAAATTGTCTCGCCGTCGCCTATAGTTTTTAGGACTAGGCAGGCAAATGGTCCTATCATTGCAAGGCCAACCACTGTCGTTCATACAGGCAGAGCAATTACTCATGCAAAGATGTAGCAGGTCTTTTTCTGATGTTTTTGTTAATGTTGTTTAAAGTTCGTTTTATTGCATCTGTTTTCTTGTTTTAATGTTCTATAAATGAAATTATTGATTCAATCAAACAATTTAAAAATTAATCATAATTAACAGCGCAACAATCATATATTGGTCCATATCTATTAAATATTCGGACCCATAAGGGTACCTATCGCTTATTATTTTTATATGGCGTTATTGAAAATACATCGTGGCGCTTTTAGCAGTAAAATAAACTATATATATGTAAATAAACGGT
Source organism: Trichomonas gallinae (assembly GCA_008369845.1). Lineage (NCBI taxonomy): Eukaryota > Parabasalia > Trichomonadida > Trichomonadidae > Trichomonas > Trichomonas gallinae. The sequence continues at coordinate 24,512 of MRSU01006311.1, forward strand.
TATTAGCGCTATTTGGGTTCGCTATCTTGTAATCTTTCTAAAAAATTTTAAAATTTTAATTTTTGAAACACATACATATATAACTTTTAGATTGATATCATACAGAGGAAGATTCTTCAAAGAAAAGGCTATCTTCCGGGAATTGGATAGAATTAAATATGGAATAATCAAATGGTATATCAGGAGAAGATTCCGCGGTTTGTTTTTTAGGTTCTGATGGAGCATTCTTAGTCGCTTGTGGTACCTTGTTTTGCGTCAATCTTAGCTGCTGCCTCTCTAGTGAGTGGTAGCGGTTTCTAATGGAATTTCCTGTCCTTCCAGGCAGAGACAAGGAGATTTTCTTCCACTGTTTACCGTATATGGAAAACAAATTTAATATCGTCTGGTCTTCTTCTTTTGTCCATTCCGAATGCTCGATATTTGGATTGAGGTAATTTCTATACCTTTCACGGCACTGGCGTGGTGATCGTGTTCTCATTGCTGCTGAGATTGATTTCCAATTTGGTTTTCTTCCTCCGCGTTCTATGAGCTTAAGGAGCTTTTCATCTTCTGCTTTGGAGAAGATAATGCGTGGCTCTTTCTGTTTCTCATAAGAGGGTCTGTAGGTCATTTTTATTTTTATGTTATTTGTTCGTAAGAAAAAAAAAATTTTTGAATGATCATATTCAAAATTAGATTTTTAGGAAAATAATCAAAATTAGATCGAAGAGTGAGAAATAATCAAATAGAAAGCATATCGAACACATAGAATTTTTCATTACGAAAAGATATTAAAATTTCCTCAAATTAGGTAATATGATGTAAAAGTAAAACATAAACTTGTAAAATCTAATCAGTAAACATTTGAATACTTATTTAATTTGATAAAATTTGGGTGTTTCTCTACTCTTCAGAAATTGAATTTTGGAATTATCAAAGTTTAAAAATACTACAATTGAAAAGGATTTGTCAAATGGGCTTTTCTACTGAATTTTTTGTATTCATTTCAGAAAATAATTTTGCGTTGTTATTGCATCTCATGCATATGTCAGATGAAAATAATAGCTTAAATAAAATATTGACAAATTTTTGAATGATACTCAAAATATTACCTCATTGAATTTTGTACTTTATGGATTTCTTTGTTAATATTAATTTCATAGCATTAGCATGTGCGGGATAAAGTGTTAAATAAATTCCCGTAACATAACCGATATGCGATTATTCAACAATTGCTCTAATTGTTATTTATATGCTGAAAACACAAAAATTAACTTTTCATATATTTTAGAATTTTCAAAGAATTAAGTAAATATTAATGCATGTAATTTAATAAATGATATTTCTTCGATAGATTGAAAAAATTGCTCGAAATTATTTTGCTAATTTTTAGGTAAATATAGAAGTTTTATGTTATATTAATCTGAAAAACACCATCCATTAAAAAACTTGACGAGAAAATTGGATAATTTCGTACCAAAATTTGCAATAAATTATTAATAACCATGTAGTATGTTATGTTCCATTGAAATACAACATTATAATTAAGAAACAAAAACAAGGATTTATTGAATTCTTCCATTTTCCATAAATTGTTGGTCAACTCTTATAATCAGCTTTAGAACTCCAATATAACGTTATGCTAAGCAAATCAAGGAATTATTCAAGGGTAAATTAAAAAAGACAAGGTTTATTATTATCTAGCGAATATCAAGTAATAAATCCGTCATAGTATTCATTATGACTAGTATATAGTGTGGATACACAATATTCCGCATAAAAACAATGACATGAAATCGAAAATTCTCTGAAATGGGTTCAATAACCCGTAAAATTATCTCATACACAAAATATATTCTTCATTCATACTCAATATGGTATTTTTAGTCTTAATATTGTCTTTGTATCAAAAAAGATATTTAAATGATTTCCATAATCGATGATCATCTCTGGAGTCCATAGGCCACAAGTCTTCGAAACTATAGTTACAGTGTTTGTCCTTTCAATACAGGTCATAAACAATTCATCTTTGAAATAAAAATTTGCATTTTTCCATTATATTTTGATATATTTCTGCCGTGTAAAGACTAAAATAAAACAGTGCCACCATAAAAGTGCCACTTATAGTACAAGAAGATTTACTTTAAAAATTCCATTGAAAACCATCGAATATACATTATATATATGTTTGTTTTTTAATAAAAATTTTGCTTATTTTTTCCACATATTCAAATTTGAAATAATTATCTCAATTTTTCAAAACACTTATGGTTAACCAGTAAAGAAAAAACAAGCTAAATGTATATATATATATACTGGCCGATGCAAGAAATATTTTTATTATTCAAAATTTGTGTATGTTTCAAATTTTAAAAATTAGGATAATGAATTTAAACCCAGGAGTAATGATATATCTACTGAAATAAAACATTCTGAACATCTATTTAAATTCATAAAATTTAGAAAATACATTCTACAATAGCATATTATCCATTGAATATATTTGATTCATAAAAATTTTAAAAAATATAAAATGAATCTGATGTATGTTAACGATATTCTTGCGACGAGGAAGCTGCGCAAGTTCCGTACAGTCTCAGAGAGGAATCTCAAAGATCATGAAGACGTAATGGTGAGAATTCATAAAAACGGAATTCGATTGGATCTAGTGACAAAGATTATAGAGATAAACTACGGTGGAAAAATAAGATTGGAAACACTATTGGAGTTTGCGATATATTTAACCAAGCTACTTAACATAAGTTTAGATCGTTTGGCTAAACGAAATCGATCAGCGCTCTTATGTTGGTTCTCAGAGAACTGGGATATGATTAACCCTTATATACACGATATAAAGCGCTACAAACATCCGATAACGAAAGACCAAAACAAAAAAATGCAATCCAATAATGTGACCGAAAATCAAGATCCGTTTGATCTTAATTCACTACTGAACAGGCATTAATGTTTGTAGTTTTCATCCTAAGTAATAATTAATAAAGATTGTGTTTGATTTTGAAAAACAATTTGTTTTATAATTATCATTCAAGAATATATACATCGAGGAATAGAACAATTGTTTCGTTAGATAATAAAGACATAATATCCAATTTTTTTGAAATTATATTAAATTGTCTCCGATCCTTAAAATATCAATACATCAATCAATATAGGTACATGCATTTGAATTGCTAATATATTCAAGCTTGCTTTTCAATATTGAAATAATTTGTTATAATTTCCATAAAATATGCGCGATTTGGCTATATCATATTAATAATGGGTATTGTTATAATGTGTAAATATTAGAATAGATGCCTATTATTCCCAAAAATCTGTTCTCATAACGATCACAATCAAATATGGAAAATATTTTCATATTTCAGAAACAACTTATTAATATTAATATATTGGTCAGGTTATTATTGTTAATATAATCATTATTGAATATCGAAGATTTTTACAATTTTCCTCAATTTGATTTTTTGATATATGTGTTCTTCAGCTGAGAACTCGTACATCATAAGTGGAAATACAAAAATAGACTTCAGAAATCTAAACAGCGGCAGACAAATAAAATTCAAATGTTGTCAAAGATTTGAGAAGAAAAAATCACATCAGATGGGCGTGAATTGACAATATAAGATTCACACTGATCTAATCATACTAATTAACAAAATCACTGCAGTGGAATTCAATAGTTTTAGAAAAAGGTGTTCCGACTCTCATTTCTCTAGCGATTTGGACGAAATTTATAATATAGATTATACTACTGATATGTATGTAA
>MRSU01006331.1:0-10297 GCA_008369845.1 Trichomonas gallinae
TGGTTTTAGTATGTCACAGCTTACTTTCGCTCCATTGGGTTTCGTCCGTTAAAATAAGGTTCTGAGTTGCAATACCTTTGTTTATTCGCGATGATATTGATGTTATAAGAAAATGAAAGTCATAAACATTTCTTCTCACCAGACAAGTTCATTAGAAAAAATGTTTTACCCCATCACTTGAATAAAGAAAATATATTTCTTATTTGTGTCATTCAAAAGCCTCAATTATGCCTAATGCTTAAGCTGAATATGTGCATTATAATTTCAATGTTAAATTGTTTCAAACGTTAAATTAATTATTTTTGAAAATCTTACCGATAATGAATGATTTAAAATTAAATATGAAATAATCATGATATGTATAGCTTATATCCAGAAGATTATGCTCCAAAAAATGAATTTTTAATTTTTTCGTGTAAGTTTGTCACTTTTATAATGTCGCTTATTCCTCCGCCTAACTTTGGATTTGTCGAAAACGACTTATACAGGTCAGCATTACCCACACAAGCTAATTTTTCATTTTTACAAACACTCAGATTAAAAACAGTTGTATTTTTATCGCAAGATCAACCTTCATCGATTTTTCTCGAATTTATAAAAGAACAAAATGTAGAATTTTGCGCAATTGCTAGCTCTGATACAATGGCAGTAGGCCAAAGATTTTCCGAACAACTCGCTCTTGATGCACTTAAAATTATTTTAAATCCAGACTCATATCCAGTTCTTGTTTGTTGTAATCTCGGCATTCATAGAACTGGCTCAGTTATTGGCTGCTTAAGAAAAATCCAAAGGTGGAATCTTTCTGCTATTTTCGACGAATTTAGAAGATATTATGGCAATGGAAAGCCTAGCGGTATTCACGAACAATTTATAGAACTTTTCGATGTAGAATTAGTTCCAATTCCTGATAATATCGACATGTTACCCTTTAAGATTATTTTGCCGAAAGATAAAACAGAAACAAAGACAGAGAATAATTACGAAAATAGAATAGGATCGTTACCGCGACGAACTGTACGCGTAGGATCACTTCCTATTGGAACAAAGTAGAATAGATTTTTATATTCATATGATTTATATTTCTGTTATAATACTTGTTTTATTATTACGTTTTCCTATATTTGTTTTCTTTTAAAGTACCTTTAATATGATTATGTTTTCTTTATCCAATTCAATTTCTTTTTTTAATGCATCAATAGAGGAAATAATAACAATATAATAAAATATTCATGCTAAATTTATGGAAATCATAATTAATACATTGCTTATAGTATCAATATTTAAATTTCAGATATTTTTATATAAAGAACCATAATAACAACACCATTGTTTACATAATAATCAAAAACTTAGTTATAGTCAAAATATCATTAGAACACATCTAAAAACTCTAAATTGATATTAGAAAATTCAATTTTATCATCCAATAAAATATCATATATTGAGATTATAACATGCAATATATATCTTTGTGTTTAGCAATTTACACTATTTTCTAGAAATAAAATGATAATTTGACGAAATAAAATATCTCAAATCCAGCAGTCACTATATGAAATATACAGGATAGAAGGAATATGTTGCCATGATCTTTGTTGATGATTTTCAATAAAAAATTAATTCGATAATTAACAATATCTAGAAAGCGAATTTATGATTCGATAAATCCGCATTTTACATGACAAGAAGCCCAAATCGACGACAAAAGGGATAAATTATAAAAGTGAGATGTCAGAGCAGTTTTTGTAAAATTTATGCATATAAATTTTCAATGACAAATAACGCAGACAATGAACCAAATCCATACGAAGCATTCCAGGGCCTGGATGATGAAGAGTTCCAGCAGCTGTTTCGTAAGATCGGCTCAGATGCGACTCTCGCCATTCCAAAAGATTTATATTATTTCGTCAAGACTGCAATTTCCCAAAAATCGATAAACAAAGCTAAAACAATCGTCTACTTAGAAGATATACCTCCGAATGAGAACGCAGACAATGTTTTCGTCCCTTGCACAGACGATCCGGATATGCTTACCTACATTCTCAACAAATTGGGACAATTCAAGAATTACAAGAAAACTATCGTCATGATTCCAAGATACAGCCCAAGTTGCCAGTCCGCTTTCGACAACAATCCGCAGAGTGAAGGAATCCAAGTCCTCGAATTTCACGCCGAAATTTTGCCATTGTCTGGCGACCGCTTTGTCCTTCCTGTGCCTCTCGCTTATTCGAATATATACTGCGATTCAGACATATCAGATGTGCAGACAATCGCACGTGGTCTCCTGAAGCTCCAGCTCGTTCTAGGTGCACCAGAAAAGGTCTACTGTGCTGGTGCTATATCGCATCGTGTATATTCTCTAATGGAAGAACTCAAGAAGCACATCGGTCACACATTCTACACAAGAGAAGATTCTGTATACGACGAAATCTTTATTTTCGATCGCTCAGTCGACAACGTCACTCCAATGATGATTCAGCCAACATACGGCGGCAGAATCGATGAAGACTTCAATCCTTCATTCGGATTCTTCGAGCCACCGGAGGGAGTCTCTCTCGTCTTCGATCCACGCATTAAGCCGAAGCAGGATCCAAATGCCGAAGTCATTGTTCCAAAGGATTCGAATTTGATGCCAAAGAACGCAGTTAAGATCGACGCCCTTTCCGATCCAGTCTACAAGGAGATCTGCGATCTCATGATTACAGACGCTTTAACATGGATGCAAGAATTCGATAAGGAAAGACTTGTTACTGTCCCAGACATGTTGAAGCAGACAAAGGGAACAAACGAATGGCGTAAGTACTCTAAACGTGCCACAGAGCTCCTCCTTCAGAGCCCATACAACACATTCCACTTCAATCTTTTCGAAAAGATTCCTCTCGAAAAGCGCCACCTCATCAACCAGCTCCTCTACAAGGACCAGCTCATCATGAACGATGAGCCAATCGAAATTCAGGCACTCGAATACCTACACAGAGGACTTTACACTGATGCAATCAAGATGCTTGCACTTTCCTGCGTGTATAACAACGGAGCCTCCCAGGCAACAATCTCCAAGTTCGAATCCACACTCAACGCAGTCTTCGGAGCGTCATTCGCTTGGGAGTGGATCAGGCTTAACCAGGCCAACCTTATCTACCCGAAGTCACTTTTCGGCGGCAAGGCATTCATCAACGCTAAGAGGGACTTAGAGATGGTCCTTCCAATGGGCGACCAGTTGGAGAACTTCTACGGCGGTTTCGTTCCACTCATCGTCAGACTCGTCGAGCACGGCCTTAAGAATGGATGGGGCGAGTCATCATTAGTCGGAAAGACAATGAAATCCCTCGGCATCCCATTCTCAACAAACATCCCCGTCAACAAGGAGACACTCGAGAAGAGGACAATGTCGACCAAGAAGGACGTAAAGTCCGTCCTGGTCTTCGTCATCGGCGGCATGACGCACTCAGAGATGGCTATGCTCGAGGCACTCGGAAAGAAGGTCTTCAACGGCACAGTCGACTTCCACAACGGAACAACAGACCTCACATGCGGATCCAGACTGATTCAGCAGATTTGTCCATCCCTCAAGAAGAACAACAACTAATGCACACTTATTTTTATATTTTTTATTTTTTTATAAAAAACATCAGTCTCATTTTTCATTAAATTAAATAGGGATGTGCGAACTGACCGTTTAATGATGAATTCGCTGATTTGTTCAATATGATCGCATATTTTCTTGGCATCTTATATGCCACATGCGTGTTTTCATGAAAATCTGGGTTGAATTTTCGTGGTAAAAAGCAAGTTTTCATTAATATATGAAATTTGATGATTGTCAATAGATAAGATATTCATCAGGTTCAAAACCAATTGCACGAACAGGTCCTTCGTGTGGCTATTGGTTTTGTGAATGATTAATAGTTGGTGGATTGTAAGACATCGTCATTGATTGTTTTAATGGTTCTCTTGTAACTGTTGTATCTCAAGTGAACTTCTATGTACAATTTTTAAGACCAATTCCATTTTCTTTGCATGATTTTGGTAAAAATTGTGTAACATCCGTAGTACCAGGCTCAATTCCTCTCTTAGGGTCATAATTACCCTGAAAGTTGGATATATTATGAGTCTTTCTGCTAAATTTATTTGATTTCAAAATTGAGAACGTAACAAAGTTGCAGTAAAAAGTGACATATGACAGAAGTTGACACGTAAAGTGTCAAATATTCAACTGTAATTACGAGAATATTAAAATTTAAAGAGGCACCCAAAATTTAGAATTCTATTTTCAAAATATGCCATGTAAAGTCAGATATTGTTTCATAATTATAGAAAAGTGACATTCATTTGATAGCAATACAACAAAAGTGACAATGATTTTTTATGATAACACAGCTTATTTTGACTGGAGCCCGCTTACATACTTCAGCATTCGAAAAGAACCGTTCTTTCTGGAAGAACCTATTCAGCTGTTTTACTATTTTCTAGGGTTATTTGTAAACATACCATATCTATTCATAGCTGTGCATTTAAGTAATCGAGTTTTAACGTTTTCCAAAAACAAATCGTGCTTCTCTATATTCTTTTGCGCTTCCAAAGTGCTATCAAATACTATATATGGAATGATATATTTCACTGATATTAGTTTTTCGATTTATACGGATACAATACCAGCAAGACTCTACAATATGCCATTGATATTGAAATTAGCCTCGTGTATTAACTTTTTCAATCAGATAACGTTAGTTTTATTATATTTTGGTGCACCTTTCGCAAAAGCTATTCATTATATATCCAATTTCCTTTATTATTCAAACATAGTATTTGTAGTATTCCTTTTCTGTATTTTATTTGTGAAACTTCCGAAATTTTTAGTGAAACTATTATTTACGCTCGAAGGACTTATTTATATCTACTTTAATCATGTGTACTACGGATTTATTAGTTTGGACATATTTTTATTGTCACAACTCACCGTTTTCTCACAAATTAAAGATTATTTTCCGAAAAAGTATCTAAAGTCGTTGAAAATCAGTGTTTTCATGCTCTGCGTTTCACTGCTGGCCATGATTTCCACTGATATTATCTACAAATTTTACATGGAGATAAATAGAAGTATCACATGGTATAACAATTACGGCTTACTTTTATCCTTCATCTATGAGCAATTTGTGGATTTTGTCATTTTGTCAATAATATTTTACTTGGCAAATCCGAAGTTTGAAGAAGTCGAAAAACAAGAGTTATCAAATATAGACAGTGTCCTTAACCAAAGGATCGAATCCATGGAATAATCAGCAATTCATTTTTGATATCAGTATTATAATTTCATTATTTTTGAATTCCTAGTACTGATATTATATTATACACTTCTACAATATGTTAACATGATTTACTATCTTATTTATATATATTTTAGGTTAATTTGAATGATTTTTAAAACAATTAATCATAGTATCTATTTAATCCATAAGCACTATTGATGTTTCACATATTTCTCACATATAGCTTGTATTTTCTTTGATAAATACATTATAACTTTAAAGTTAAAGAATTTGAATTTCAAAATTCACAAAATTATGTATAAAAATGCGATTTTAATTTAACAAATTCAAAACTATCATTATAAATGTTATATTTATTATATAAATAATGAACTATGTTAACCTTTAATAGCGATAAAAATTTGAAATGATTTTTTCTACAACCGAGTCGTCTTTTGAATACTATTATTGAAAATATATCATAAATCCATGTTTGTTCGTCTATTGAAAAGATGGTTTTCCAAATATAAAAATAAGAGTGTGTCAAAAAGTGTCAGAATGACATTGTTTTATGGTGATCCAGATTATTTTAATCAAAGCGCAATTAAACTTAATGGGTATAAAAATTTTCCCGAGGTATGGAAACCTCCAGAAGGAAGCGATAGTATCATAATTTTATATTATGTAATAAACTTCTTATTTAACCTACCATATCTTTATGTTGCGATGAAAATTATTCGACAATCGAATATAACTTTTAGACTAAAGTCAGGATTCTCTGTACTCTTTTGCTTTACGAAAGTATTTAGTAATTCTTTTTGGGTCTTTAACTATTTTACAGGTGTTGGTTATTTTTCTAATTATGATTCCATCGCAACAAGATTATTCCAAATGCCTTTTTATTTGAAAACTGCTGGAATATTAAATTTTTTTAATCAAATAACAAAAGTACTCGTTGTTTTCGCTGCTCCATTCTCAAAAACAATTTATTATACTTCATGTCTCTTCTATTATCTAATTATAATATTTACTTCCCTTCTTTTCATTATCTTGTTTTTGAACATTCCACGAAAATACGTTTTTGAACTATTTAATCCCAAAGGTAAAGTTTTTTCGGTTTTGTTGGTAATTTATTATGCATTTATAAGTTTGGATGTTTTCATATTATCTCAGTTAATGATATTCTCCAAAATACGAGACTATTTCCCACCTAAATATCGAAAATCAATGATAATTTTAATTTTCATGTATTCATTCGCATTTATTACAGAAATTATTATTTCATTCATTCCATTTCATATTTACTATCTGATGCCACGCATCAACTATCATCGATACTATAATATTATTATTACAATCGGCCAACAATTCTTTGATCTCATGATTTTAATCATTATATCTATCATGTCGCATCCTGAATACAACGAAACAGAAAAAAGTGATCTACATGAGATGGAAAAGTCCATTACAGAAAATATTGGCATAGCATAATGATATATCAAATCTATTCCACTAATCGAAAAATATAGAATTGGAATTTTTTTTGTTTATATTAGATGCAAATTTACCAATGCATTGCACTATAAATACATATAAATACTGTATAGAGTCATATCCATTCAATGATATTATGTTCATTTGATACACATTTGAATATGATATGATAATTAATGTTATTGAGAATTAAATAATATGATTTTGTTATTCAGATGTCGAGAATTATAAATGAATATAAAAATATGATATTAACAACTCATAAACACAAGAATATAAAATTTACGCGGCACTAACAATAGATCTTGCTGTATTAAAACTTTTGAAAGATTAACTCAAAAGCTACACGAATAAATGAAAACTTCAAGCATAGTATTAAAAAAACTGCATATCAGCAAAAACCTTTAATCCAACTCGATTTTTTTTTTTTTAAAAAAGTTAACTTTTCTAATGCTTAATAAGGATATTTTATTTTGAAAGTTTATAGTATCCTTAAATACTAAAATTATAAAATAAGATTAGCTTGAATCTTGCTATTTCCAATATATTTTCATATTAAAGCGTTTTTATTGCAGTGCCAATGATGGATTCATTGCAACAACATATATTAAGGTTTACTTATTTTTTTATAATGATAACTCAAGATGATCCCAACTATTTTAACAAAAGTATTTTTAAGTATATAAGCACCGGCAAGTACCCTCCATTTTGGAAGCTGTCTGGCGAACAAATACCAATACGAATATTTTTTTATGCATTAAATTTCCTCCTGGATGTCCCATATTTATTTGTTATAATGAGAACTATTCGCACATTTAGATGGAGAAGTAGAAACAAATCTAGTTTTGCTTTATTCTTTTGTGCTGCTAAAATTTTATCAAATTCAATTTGGGTTTTTATATTTTTTCCCTTTATCGGCTCTTTTGTTGCATATGACATTATAACCTCAAGACTATATCAGATGCCTCTTTATTTGAAGACAGCAGCCTTAATTAGTTTTTTTATACAAATCATTAAAATTTTAGTTGTTTTTTCAACACCAGGATCAGAAATTATCTATTATTTATCTTTATTTGTGTATTATGCCTTTCTTAGTATTATTGCTGCATTATTTTTGATGATGTTTTTTAATTTGCCGAAAAAAGTTGTAATAAATCTATATACATCTGCAGGAATTTTGCTCAAAATTCATGAGCCTTTGGTGTATATTTTTGCTACTATAAATGTCGTTCTACTATCAATGCTTGTGATTTTTTCTAAGATCAAAGATTATTTTCCACCGAAAAATCGACGAAAAATGAAAATCGCGATTTTCTTCATATGTGTTGCATCTATTTCTGAAAATATTGCAGGGACAATTTATGATGTATTGAAACATAATCATGTATTGAACTATGCATATTTAAACATTTGCACTTTGATTTATGAACAGTTTTTGGATACCGTATATTTCTCCATAGTTTTGATTTTATCGCAGCAGACTTTCAACGATGAATCAGAGAAAGACAACTTAAATAGTATCGAAAATGTTATTGATCAAGCGTTTAACGTTTATTAATTACATTTTTATTTAGATCTCTTAGTTATTTTATATTTAGTCAAATGGGAAACTCATAATAGTATGTTTTATATGTTATATGTTTATAAAGCCTATTTTTGCTCTTCATTTATCAGACTTTTTAAATTATATTTTTGTATTAAAGGAAAAATTATGTTATTTATTATTTGGTGCATAATGTTGTTTACAATATAAGTTGATGAATGAAAGTTTCCATTTATTTTGATCAAAACAAAGAATTTGATAACATTATGATGAGAAACCATGATACAACATTGTAACATTACAATATGAGATAATATGAAGCTATTGATATGATATATGAAGTGTATTAAAGACAATTAATGATTTGATATTTTTGAAATTTTAAGTTTTTATCTTTTTATGTAATATCAGTCATATTTATTCATAAAACCTGATAGATAAACGATTTAAATGAATTCCATGATGATTCAATCGTGATAATAAAACTTACAAAAATATTTCCTATAAATTTGATTTCTTTTCTATTTAATAGGTTCAAATTAGCTATGATACAACGAATTCCCTCCTATTTCGAATCAATTTATATTAATGATTCCTTTAGCGATTGATGAGTCAAGACACCCTACGAAATTATGGTCAAGGGAACTTAGAAGACTCATACTTCTCGATGCACTTGCCTTTTTATTCTATTACACATCAATTATCTTTGTTTATAGCGAAAATGAATTATTTTCGTTCACGCAAGCTAGCAATTACATCACAATTGCAGAATTCAACGCAAAAACACGAAACATGAAGTTTTCTTACGACCAAAGCACATTTTCTTACATATTTCCAATTTATCCATTTATTCTTCATTTGATTAAAATAATTAGCTTAGGAAGCAATATAGTACGTTATATCCTCAGTTCTTTAATATTCAGCTCTTTAATTACGTTTTCATATTATCTATTATTAAGATCACTCGATATCACAAAAAGAATCGAATCAATACTACTAATGTATATAATACCTTATCCTTTCTTAATACAATTATACTCATTCTCGAATCAAAATCTATTCTTCATTCTTATTTGCTTTGCATTACACTTAATACAATCAAAAAACTTTAAATATTTGCCATCTGTTCTCGCATGCATGATTTTGACGCATCGAGATGGCTTAATATTTGTTTTAATCACAATATTTTATTATTTAATTCAAAAACAGTACAAAGAGTCCTTCTTTTCGGCAATATCGCTATTTTCATACGTGTTGCTAATTATATACAATGGATTCACATTTGGAGATTTTTATCTTTCATTCAAATGCTTCAAAAGTATATTTTTTGGCATCCCATGTTTGCACTTCTTTCATCATATACTTGATAGAATATCATCTTTTACAATGATTGAAGTTCCATTATTTTATTTCCCTCTTTCATTAGCAAGAACTTCAGTGTACGAAAAATCAAAGGTTTTGTATTATTTCATTGTTGTTATACTAGCTTTACCCATGTTATTCAATTTTGATTTAATAATATGGGATTTTTCGTATTTTATAGCCATTTGTGTTGGTATCATTGTCGTTGATGCATTTATTCCCGATAAACCATCACAATTGCTAAGAAAGATTTTGATAATTTCGAGATTATCATTAAATCTTCTTATTCCATTTGTTCTATCATCCAATTTGTTTTCAATAAGTTCTAACGTTGTCAGTACACAATTATCTCAATAAATTTGTTTGTATCTTATTTCATATTCATAGTATTTGATGAAAATTAGTGAATTTACCTGTCGGTATGCGATTGTTACATGACAGAATTATAGAATTTAGATTTATTATATTTCTTGCATTTCTCAATATGGATTGCAAGAAAGTTTAAATATATAGACTCGTATTTTGCAAAATCAGTTGTTTTAACAAGATAATATTGGTTTTTACAAGAAATTATTTTTTATACCGTATGTAAATTTTTGGGTCATTTTTGAATCTGACGGTCATCTCTCAATTTTATTGCAGGGGTTGGCAA
>MRSU01006341.1:0-11301 GCA_008369845.1 Trichomonas gallinae
TAAAAATGGATATGCTTTTTCTACATATAGTCAATTAAGAGTAAAATATTGCAATGTTGATAGAACTGATTATTATAATGCTGGTGGCTCAGGATCATTCACTACAATAGGTCTCATAACGAATAATGATTTGAATGTTCTTGCTCATCTTTCAACTTATGATTGTATTGCAAAAAATCAATTGATATCAAACATAAAATTCAATCTTGGCTTTTCATGCGAATCAAAACCAGATCTTGTTTTGAAGTTATATCAAAACAGTTTGTTAGTCTTTTACTATATATAACAGTGATATTGATAAACATTTAATTTATGAATTTTTATATAATTGTGCAGCAACGCACAAATTCTTTTTGGGAATAGTATTATTAGATATAAAAATCAAAGTATTTGGATCCAAGTGAATATAAATTGGAACGTTTGAAAAAGAAATTAGTAAAAATTAAGACTTTCAGGTTAATAGTGAATAAGGTTAGATTACAATAGATATCTAAAGTCGAATTCCAAATATTGCTTTGAGCAAAACAGTATCAAAAAAATTTAATGAAAATAATTTTGTTCTGACAGCATTCGTCATATAGAATATTATATCTATTGCTATTCTGCAATAAATTGTATTAAAAGAATTAGTTTGTTAGTCAAATTAAACCTGTGAGAATAATAATTTTACTTGTGAGCAGCGATGTTCTTCTTGATAGCTTCGACGTTGCAGCCAACGACTGTTTCAACCTGGTTGTAGCTTGCGCCGTCAGACTTGCAGAAGGCAACGTGTGGGATTGAGGAAACGCCGAACTTAGAAGCAGCTGCGTCGTTCTGGTCGATGTCGACCTTGATGAATGTAACATCTGTGTTCTCATTGGCGATGCCTGGGAGGAGCTGCCCTAAACGCTTGCATGGGCCGCACCATGTGGCGAAGAAATCAACGACAACGAGGCCCTTCTTGGACTTGATTGTGTTCTCGAGTTCTTCTGGGGAGCCGCTGAAGTGGATGATTGGATCAGACATTTTATATAAAAGTGAAGTGATTTTTTTCGTTACGATAAATAATCAGCTGAAATAGGCCGACGTTCGCCATTGTTCTGGCCTCTATATAAGGAAAATCACCAGAAAACTCAATATTGCAGGCAAAATTTTGCGATTTGTCAATTTGATATAAAAAATTCAACGGTAATCGTCATTTATCCATGAATCACTTTGATATTCTACTTGCATATAATGTTATTCTATGAGGAACACTTCTCATTTCCCATTTTTCATTGAGATCGAATTTTATATTAACCTTATAATCACGCTAATTTTATCATTAATAAAAATCATTATCCAAACAATATTTTTAACTTTTAATATATTATAATATTAGATGACAATATAAATTTTAATATTATATCATTAAAATTTAAAAATGTCTATCATATATCTATAAATTTTGAATTTTCGATAATGATGTATATAAATATGTTAAAATTTAAAAAAAATGTTTTTAGATATATTTTTAATTACCAATTTAAATATCGCAAAATTAAATGAAAATAACTTTGTAACGATTTTGGGAAAAAAAATCAAAAAATGTCGAAAGTTGTTATTCAGCATAATCTACCAATAAAATCACCTCGAATTCCGAACACAAAGAGCCCTAGACGGATACATTACAATAATTCTAATTCCATGAGTTTGTCTAATGTAGAAACATATCTTCAAAATTCCTTAAAAGAATGTCACAGCGAATCAGATAAAGTCCTAGCATATCAACGAACATTTGATATGTTGATCAATCAATTCCAGTTAGTTCGTCCAATTGTTGAGCAGATAAAGCAAGAATACGATTCATTTGCGAATTCTTTGCTGTTCAAGTTAAGAGACATAATTGCAAATGAGCATCCAGAAACATCAGTGGATGACACATACGCAGATGTAATAAACACAATTCGTTATTCCAAAAATCATGAATTCGCTGAATTCAAGGAAGAATCCGAAAGAAAGCTCGATTACTTGACATCATTACGATTAAAACATAACGAATTAGTGAATCAGCTCGGATCAATTAAAGTTGAATATGAAAATATCAAAAACGAACTTGAAGAAACGACAAGCAATATTGAAACATATACAGAACGCGTTTTGCAACTAGGCGAAGACACATTAGCGCTGAAAACAGAACTCGTAAATTTAAATGCAGACCATGATGATAGAAAACGCGATGAAAACGAAATTATTTTGGCCACCGAAATGCTCACTAACAAAGAAAATGAAGTAAATCAAAATATTGAAAAATTAAATCAAGAAATAGAAGAAATCAAACAAAAACGAAAGGATGTAAAAGCTCAGACATACAATCTTAAGTCAGAATTTGAAGATCTTAAAACATTACACATTGAAATTGGATTGAAAAATCAAAATATGGATATTAAGCTTAACAATCAAGCAGAAAGAATTGCTTATCTTGAGAAAGAAATTAGAGTAAAAATTGGTGATGAAACAACACCAATGAAAGATATAATTACCAAATTCCTCAAATAATCTGATAACCATCAAATTATTACCCATATAATCAATTTAATCAATAATGTTGAATTATTCAGCAAAATATTTCATCGAAAATATTTTATCTAGAATTATTTTGTTTTTAGTAATAGACTAGTTTTTGTTAGTTTATCTACTATTTGTTTGTTTGTAATAAAGTGAGTTAATTTAACAAATCGAAATTTTTATCAAAACATTGTCGAATTTTATTTTTTAGATTACTGAGCGTTTTCATAGTCGAGGTATTCCTGATATGTAGCTTCAATATGAGCAGATTGATATCTTTGTAATTTAACTTTGGATAAATCAGAAGAGCTGAGCTTAGAATATATGCCACTCTTGTATGCGAGCTCCTTTATTGTCTCAGTCTTGGACCATCCTTGTTCCTGAGCAACTTCTGGAAGGAAAGTTGATGAATGTCCTTTGTATTCGAAAATTGTCCCATGTTTTCCGACCTCCCAGTCATCTATATTAGCGCAATCTTCGAATGAGTGTAAAAAGCTGACTTCGCATTTTAATTTTGGAATTTCTTCAGCTTTCATTGGCTTGAAGCGGTTATCTTCGAAAGCTGCAATCTTTGAGTATCTAACAAGACCATCTGGCATGTTCATCGATGAAAACGTTCCGATGCATCCACGCAAATCACCATTTTTGAACCAAGTGCAGAACAAAGGATAACTGGTGTTCGGGAACTTGGCCTTTATGGCGTCCAGGGCTTTGTGCTTCGATGTGCCATTGAGTTTGTTGTCGATTGTCTCGAAGCAAACGAAACAATGCTCTTTAGTTACTACTTCCATTTTTGGTGATATTAAAAAGTGACGTTTTTTTTTCATCATTTTTTCGTAATCATTGGAAATATACTGTTTTATTTCTTTGTCTGTCTGTAAAATGATTAGATATCATTTCACGAATTCATATATTTGTTATTGTGATGATACTACTACTGCATAAAAATTGATAATAAATTTCTTTGGTTATTGGTTTTAGTACTTTTAAATGGTTTGAGCATGATATAATTAAGTATCTGAATTGTTTTGCTATATATGAACTAATCATTTATCATATTATTTTGATCAATGACCATCTTTGTTGAAGGAAACATTACTTAGTGCAATAAATGCATTTTGTTAAATTGTATGATTGTATGAATAAATATATAAATCAAATCTTATCAAGAAATGAATATCATTCTTCGTGGTCTGTATATGTAATAATGTTGACATAAAATAACATATTTATTAATATTAGATGATCCAAAAATATGAATTTTGAATTCATTGAATATTTGATCGCGTAAAAATAACATGATAATTTTATTTCACATGTATATTTAGAATACCTATATCGACAATAATATGAAACTAATGTCTAAAATGCGTTAATCAATGATTTTCATAATATTGCCAATTTGAATAGATTTAATAAACATGTTTTCGAAAATTTTGATATGAAATACAAATGTATACAACCTGATCTATTCATATTCACTAAATAAAAAGGTAATAGAAAGTTATATTTTATCAAAGAATTGGATGTAGTATTCGAATCTTAAAAAACAATGAAATAAATAGTTATATTCACTGTACTTTATGATTTACTGGAGGGCGGCGAGGACTTCAGCAGTGACTTCCTTAGCCTGCTTTCCAGTTCCTGTGATTGTCTTGAGGATGCCCAATTTGACGTAGTAGTCAAGAACTGGCTGGAATGTGCTATCATACTGGTCCATTCTCTGGTTGAAAACTTCAACAGAGTCATCCTTACGGATGATGAGGTCTTCACCAGTGATATCATCCTTCATTGGGACCTTTGGTGGGTTGAACTTTGTGTGGTATGTTCTGCCAGAGCCTGGGTGGAAGAGGCGGCCGCAGATTCTTTCTTGAAGATCAGCGCGGTCAACTTGGAGATAGATGACATCTGTAATTGGTCTGCCAATCTTCTCAAGGAGCTCAGCGAGGAGCTTAGCCTGGTTGATTGTGCGTGGAATACCATCAAGGATGAAACCTTTTTCCTTTGGAATCTTGCTCAGGACAGCCTCAAAGACTTCCATGACTGTAGCATCGTCAACGAGAAGGCCGGATTCGATGATTCCCTTAACCTTCAAGCCAACTGGTGAGCCAGCTGCAATCTCGGACCTGAAGCAGTCGCCTGTAGATATGTGTGCGAGTCCGAACTTTTCTTCGAGGATGGCGGACTGCGTGCCTTTGCCAGAGCCTGGTGGACCGAAGAAGATGATGCGCTTTGAGGCCATTTAGTGAAAAGTGATATGATTATAAAAGTGTCACCAATCAAAATTTACTTTCAATCCGTATCAGCCCCTTTCTAACTTTTCGCATTTAATTTCTATTTATTTAGCTTAATAAACTATTTTTAGAGTAATTTGTTGATAAGAGGGATTTGTAAACTTTATTTATGGTCGAACAAACCTTTTTAATTTTTTAGTCGGTGAATTTTGCAGGTAAATTAATAATAAATAAAGATTTTGTATAAAAAAAATTGAAAACGGTTTTTGCAATAAAATTGATCGTTCTCTCCATTACCTAATTACTATATTTTGTATAGAATTCGTGATTTTTTTCTCCAATGAACACTTTTTCTTTCAATCGAAAAATTTTGGTTTTTGAGCGGTGATATTGCAATACTAATAAAGCGTCTAATATTCCATTGGAAAACAGTGAAATTGACTCGTGAATCGTGAATTTTAATTATGTTGCAAACTTTATTGCATAATCCTTATTATATGATTATTGAAATATAGTCTCACTGAGCCTATACTGGTTGCATTTGAATTAATTCCAATCGTTTAATATATAACCAATTAAATATATTGGGAATTGACCAAAGGAAACTTTTAGGTAATCACATGGTTTCCTACTAAACATGTTTTTGTTTTTCGAAAAAGAAGCTAATATCTAAGTCATTCATGTGTATGTCCTAATATAGCTTTGCTAAAGAATTAAGTGCGCATTTAAATTTGAGAATTCAGATGGTATTGTGTAGATATTCGCAGGATATTTCATATCTTAATATATCACTGCTGTGATTTGGCCGAATACACAACTAGAGAAAGGAAGATCAAAATTGTTTGATGAAGGAGTACTGTAAAAATGCTTTAAATTATTAGGGTAAATATATATAACTAGGAATAACTGAATTTAATAGTCCAATAACTGATTAAGATAACAAAAAAGCTATAAGAATATATCAATACTCAGATGAAAGATAAATTTCGCGTTTTTGAACCATGTATATTATAGTTCAACTATTTAGAAGGAGTTTTAATAATTTGTATTTTAAATAATATGAAATTATAGAATAATACTAATAATTTTAATTAAAGAATTTCAAAATTTGAATTTGAAGCAAATATTGAAACTTGATATCACCCTAGTTTAATAGAACAACTAGAGAGTTATGCATGTTTACAATCATCTCACTTAAAAAAATTGCAAAATTTCAATTATTTCTATATCTCTCTCACTTATTGTTAGATTTTCTGTAGTGAGTATGATATAAGAGGCAATATTGATTGATTAGAAACATATTATTAGAATGATTCATCTGTGACGTTGTGACAACAGAAAGTTTGATCGATATCTGGGAGTAAAACAAAAACAAGTTCGGTTCCATTATAGACACAGTATATAGAGTAAACTTATATGAGAAAAAAGCCAGAATTCACTCCGATAATATAAGAAGAAATCGTTGATTATATTTCTGTTCGCAGTAATTTTATATATTTAATATAAAATGGATATAAATCATAAATATAGCTATAAAAATAGAAAATAAGCAAATTTGAAATTTCGAACAATAAAAACCCCGATAATTGACCTTAAAACTTGTTTAATAAATAGTATTAAATATAATAGATCTATTTCTCAAGGTATTTTCGATTTTTAATTAAAATGTTATGTTTTTGAATAGTCAATGGAAAATATAGAATCAAGATATATTGTGTTATCTAATTATCAAAGAAAATTGCCGATTCAAAATAAAGAATGTAAAGAAAACATGAAAACGAATAACCAAACAATGTGATCGAAGATTTAATACAAGCAATATGATAAGGGGCCAAATTTCTTGGAAAAACCTGAAGGAAATTATAAACTATTTAAGGTTAATTAGTCTCAATTCTACTTTTGAGACTTTGGTATCCCCCTATAAATATGAAATTTTAAGAAATAGTATTGATATTGGTCATAAATCTGAGATAATATGTTAATTTCTTAATGAGGGTGTGATTCTTAATCTTGTTTTTAAATTTTATCAAAATTGAAGTGATAAATCCCCAAACAATATAAATAGCAAATATGTAGATAGTCAAAATTTAACAAAAATAGTTTCGAGGATGATGTATAATTGTGAAATTAATCGAACAAACCTATAGAAAAAATCTCAAATTTTGTTAAAATACAAAAGTCAAATTATTTTTATAGCATTATATATTATAACAAGATCAAATTTTATAATTATCGAAATGGTAAATTAATTTTTTCTTCTTTAAAATGGCAGCAATCATTGCAACAATCCATTCCCGAACCTCAAATATTAAAACAATATTTGGCAAATTTTGCGAGCAAAGTATTTAAATAAGTAATTTTCATGAAGCTTAAATATTAATACTCGTCCACATATGAAGAAAAATCAAATGATGATATTTGAGTTTTCGACCAAAAATTTCAGTGATTTGGGAAAATAACGAATCATGTTTTTGACATCATAATTATCTCAGATATTTGTTTTAATACAATCCGATCAATTTTTTTTCAACAATTCATTCAAATATACTTATATTATATACATATTAATAATCATTTTTAATTAATATTCAAAAAATTTTGCTGTCAACCGCTTCATTGAATTTTCGTCAAAAATAATTTTCAATTTTCATCAATGTCTGCAATGATGAGTGTCTCTCCTGAACCCATGAGAATCCCAGTCTGCGCCCTCGCTAGAGGCAAGCGTGGTACAGCCAAGTTCTTCGATTCCGCCGAGTGGGCGATGAACAACAACCAACAACCAATTCCAATCGTCCGCCAGGAGATCAATACAGCCAAAGATAGCATCTACTTCAACGACAAGTACGTCAACAATTTCAACGCTGCATCCCCAATTGTCATTTAGAATGACTTATTTCTTGGATGATTGAAATTTTTCTTTTTGTATTGTTTGAAAACTCAACTATCTTTATATTATAACTTTCCTTGTTTAATTACAGAACTAAACTTGCGAGCATATTAACTTTATACAGCTTTTTTTCACCAAATCCATGACTTCTAAATCGCCATATAAAAAGCACGTTTTTAAATATTTTCTCATATTATTGATATATAGGCTATATCTAGTGTATACCGAATTTTTCTATATGACATCAGAATTACTTTTCAGAACATTATACCCATTCAATCAAATGATTTCTGTTATATATATCATATGATATAATAATATCATAAAATTAGAACAAATTAATTTTGTAATGTATCAGCGGTTACTCATTTAATTAATGCATAACTCTCAATTTTATCAGAAAAAAAAATTGATAAAAATTTCATATTTGTTGTTATAAATGTCATATATACTAATATCTACATAATTAATATAAATTTTATTGGTAATTGAATGGATTTATTGATAAAAATTTGTTGCATTTTTCCTTATCAATTTATTTCCCATTAAATTCGTTTCTACTGGAACAAGTCTTTCCGTATCTCCTATTAAGATCATTTATCATCAAATTTTCCCATTCTCTCGGTTAATTGGCTTATTCCGCAATTTTATTTTCTCCAAACTCTATTATTATAATCTAAATAGTATAAGCAATCTCAATATATCATTTTTGACACAAGGAATTTTTTTTGACAACAAGCACGTTTGTCTTCTTTATTTTCTATTCAATTTTTTATTGGCTTTCCGTCCAAACTTTTGTAATTCCCTTCTCCTAGATCTATAGGATATTCTTGTCCGTTGACACATAAAAATATAAACAACAAATCACTTTTGAGAGCAAATATTTCTCATCCACCTACTGTATGAATAGGATTATCATTTATTAGTTGATATAGACATATAGACGTACAAACGCATAAATTTTCCAAACTAATTGAAATTCTCCACATTTTTTATAGGCTTTTAGTGATCATACCTAAAATATAGATATCTGAGAACTATATGTGTCTAACAGTCTATTTATTTTGCAAATTAACACAGTGGTATTTTCTCAATTAGGACAAATGTTTTAATTTTCTTCCAATATCTGTTCATTTGGTTCATCTAGCATTCACACATACAATAACATAATTTATAACAAATGATCTTTATATTTTTGATAAATTCCTTCAAAATTTGTGTTGATTATTGCTTATTATAGTTGACTCATGAATTTTTTGAAAACTATCAATGATTATATCTCAGTTATGGTATTTTCTCTTACATATTGGCTAAAAATTTAAATTTCTTTTGATTATAGGTTTTTTATCATCGGCTCAGTAATAAATCAAAAATATTCAACGTATCTATATCAATGATTGCTTTTCCTGCACATTATCGCTAAAAAATATATCTTTTGTTGATTATTCACTTATTATCATTGACTCATTAATATTTAGAAACTAGTCAATGACATTAGTTCTTTGAAGACTATTCTCTTATATATTCGCTAAAAATTAAATTTTCAATGATAAATTTTACAGTTAAACAGACTTTTGAATAAACAAAACATCTATTTATATAGTATACTTGGATAATATTCCATACAAGAAAACAAAAGTGCAAATGAAACCAGATGCACCACAAACAACAAGCAAGAATGAAGCCTGAGCTAAATATTTTGTCAAGCTGAAAAGGAAAGAGATAAATACAAACTCTTTCGTTAAATAATGAATAATCAAACAATATATTAAATAAATTGCAGCAACGAAAGCTGGAGCCATGAAAGAATTCCACCACCATTGGTAGTCATCATGTTTAGCCTTCAAAAATGTTAAAGCAATTGATACATTTGCCGATGAAGTAATTAAGAGCAAAATGATGAGAGAAATCAGATATTTTGGCGCATTAATGAGGATATTCTGTCTATCTGACTCATATAATGTAAACAAAATTCGAATTAGTTGAAGGAAAATATAAAGTCCACCATAAAGTCTTAAAAAAACAGGTGAAAGGTAATAAACCGGCGATGGTATGTGCCTTGGAATCATATTCACTTTGCACGGGCTGTCATTTGCAGGCAATTTCACACCAATTCCCGCGCCGATCGAAACTGTGATTGTATGATATAAAACTAGTACCAACACTCTCAAAACAGTTCCATTTGTAGGAATCGACGCTGAATTTGAAACAATATAAAATATTGATCTAATGCAAAAGATTATAACATAAAAAGAAGGCACAATAGTCAATATTGCCTTATAAACATTCCTCCATTCATAGCCACCTACTGATTTGAATATGTACGTAGAAATTAAGCCGCTAAAGAATCCATTAAAGGCTAGAGATGAACAAAAAGCAGCTAATATCTCACCAATATCATTATAAGACTTGAATGAGATAAATACAGCTGATATGACAAACTGAATTCCAATTCCAACAAATGAGCATAGAATAGAAATCAATTTTGGAATTCGAAACATATCTCCTCTTAAATAGTACCATATTGAATCTTCATTTTCCTCTTCAAGAGGTCCAAAAGAGTTTGTATATTTTGGCGTGAAAAATAATAGGAAGAAAAGAATTACAATGTTGATTAACAATTGTAAATTGATTGATGAGAACATTGATATTGGATACATGTATGTTTGCGGTGCAATATTTGTTTCTGTAAAAATAAATTCATAAGTAAAACCAATACTTGTGTTTGTTCTAATAGTAGGAATGGAATTCATTTCAATGCATGTATCATTCTGAATTTTAGATTGATGACCGAATTCTTGGACTGGAAAAATATCGACGATTTCATAAGTTTCGTTTTCATCTTTCGAGTCAATTATATAGCGTACTTCGAATTTGTATTTGGTGAATAGAACACCGTGATCACTAATTTTTAATCCCTTCTTAACTTCGAATTCGTTGATTTTGAAATATAATTCGTATTCATGAGTGGATAAATAAGAAAGTAATTCTAGTTGTTTGTCTCCTAATTTATGAGAACAAATGCATCTGTAGCCGCTTTCATAACCGAGAAATGGAATTTGAAAACGCATTTTGCTTGTGAATTGTCCTAGTAAATTCTGTCCAAACTTAGACTTAGGCCTTTTCGTTGAGTTAAATTCGCAAATTGCGTCGCCAAAGTCGATATTATAATTAAATGGATATTTTTTCGACCTAATTCCCATGAATTTAATCTGCATCATATCATCTGGCTGAATTAGAATCTGTTTCTCTTTTATATGAAAAAGAGAAGCAGAAAACTTCAGCAAAAACAAATACATCAAAAATTTTTGACAAACAAATGACAATTTGTCACGTAAACAAAATGGATCTTCTCCATTCATTATTGCTTTACAAAATTTTCACTCTTAGTTTAATGAGATGAAAACCTACTAGTGGTTATAAACATCAGATGTTTAGTTTTGCAAAAAATTCTAAACAAAGACTCACAACTAATCATAGCATCATTTGGCACTTTTCCACTAGTACCGTCATCCGCTTTTCGGGGATCTATTCAATTTTTTGACTCACGAAAATTAAAATATAGGATATATATTAGTAGTATATGAAGCGTGAATTATAGGTTTACTTAAACTTCTTCAGTGTAGGGCTCGTTTCTCCGTTCCTCTCCCTCCA
>MRSU01006345.1:0-14503 GCA_008369845.1 Trichomonas gallinae
GGATATGTAGTCTAAATATCGTTGTTGGGATACATCCTCTATATCTAGAATGGCAAGTAGCCCGCATCATATACTACTAAAATACAAAAGTGCCAGATTTTTGTGTAAAAAGATTTTTTCATGAGTGAATTATCCGAAGAAAGCATTCATGATGTTGAGAATCGTGTGATATCACATGATGGCCTAGTCAGAGAAGACGACGAGCCAGAAGGTGGTTGTTATTGCTGTTGCTGCTGCAAGCTACATGCTGCACCGGCTGCCGCAAGAACGCCGGCTGTTGTTATAGAAGAAATCATTACAGCGCAAAAAGTTCTTGTACTCGACTTGGATGAAACATTAGTCCATTGCTCTTTCTATCCACCTGAGTATCATGATTTGACATTGCCAATTACAATTGATGGGGTTCAATATGATGTATACATTCAAAAAAGACCGTTTTTAGATGAATTTTTAGCACAAATCATGCCTTTATTCTACGTAGTTATATTTACGGCATCTTTAGGACCATACGCAAATCCGATTATAGATAAAATTCTGCCAAATCTACCGGCAACGCAAAGACTATTTCGTGAATCATGTACATTCTCGAACGGAATGTACGTAAAAGATTTAGATATGTTTAACGCGCCTATTAAAAAGATTATTATTGTTGATAATAATCCATGCTCATTCAACAGACATCCAGCAAATGGAATTCTTTCCATTACTTGGGAAGGAGATCAAAAAGATACAGAATTAATGGATAGAATTCTTCCAATATTAAAGAAATGTGTTGATGCTGACGATGTACGGAAAATAATCGCTGAGTATCAGCCGAAGAAACCAACTGATGGTTCGCCAATATCTGTTTGAGTTTTTCTTTGTTATTTGAATTAAATATGTCCTTTATTTGTATTGATCTCTGCATACTGTCTGTCTCAATCCCAATTATCCTTCAAATTCAATTTAAATATGGAATTAAATAACAACGAACTGCCGGTTTATCTATGATAACTCGTCTTATCTATGGAATCCATGGCTTAGGCTTGAAAGATACTGAATAATATTGAAAATAAAAATTCGCCAGAAATAAATCTGCAAATTTCAAAAGTTTTATAGAAGAAAATAGCTTTCATTCCTCTGGGATGCTGTACGTATTTGCCAAATTTTTATAAACCTTTAATTAATTGAAAAGATGAAATTATCACCGAGAACAGAATAAAACTCGCAATAACCTACCTTAAAATTCTGATATAAACTTTATTCTCCGTATAAAACCTTGAATAATCTAATATATATTAAAATTTTTATAAAATTGCATTTCTACAAAATTGTCCTAACAATCTGACATTTCCTCCGGCTTCAGTAAGTATTGCCGGCTTCAAAAAGGGGTCATTGTATGATAATTTTTTATCAAATGTATTTTATAGATTTGGCTTGTGTAATATTGGAGAATATTAAAGTATTGATGTGTACAGTGGATTCGTAGATACGATTTCATGTATAGAATATTCAAATAAATTTTATTGAGCAACAGAATCAATTTCAACAGGTCTGCATTTAGCCTTAATCTCTGGACTAAGGCTAGCGAAATATGGATGATCTAGAGCATCTTTCGCGCTAATTCTTTGAGCTGGATCAAATATCAGCATTTTTTCTATGAGATCTATAGCGAGTGGATCCGCGCCTTGGAGGACATCGGCGAGATTCCTCCTCTTAAATTTCGGAAATGTCGATGAATATTGTGGTAATTCTGTGACCCCAGGCCATGTCTCGTCTGTAGGTGTTCCAAGTATCTTAAATATACAGAATAATTCATCTATTTCTGAATCTCCTGGGAAAAGTGGCCTTCTTGTAATCATTTCTGCAATAATTGCTCCTGTACTCCAAATATCAACAGGTAATGAATAGAATTTCGATCCAAGAAGGATTTCAGGAGGTCTGTACCAAAGTGTAATGACTTCGTGTGTATAATTGCGAAGTGGTATTGTAAAAGCGCGAGCAAGGCCAAAGTCAGCGAGTTTAATAAGACCCTGGCGATTGAGGAGTAGATTTTGTGGCTTCATATCGCGATGAATAATACGATGGCAGTGACAATAGCACAAACCACAGATAATTTGATATGCATATGACTTGATGAGTTCTGCTGATATCGCATGCTTCTGAGAGTCAAGGAATTTCTTTAAATCCATGTCTAAATACTCGCAAACTAATGTAAGTTTTCCTTGGGAGTTGATAACTTCGTTTAATCTAACAACATTTGTGTGATTGAGCTCCTTGAGGATTGAAATTTCACGAATAGAAGTCGGTGGGATGCCTTCTTCTTCCTGATCAAGACGGATTCTCTTCAGAGCAACGATTGTATCAGTTCTCTTGTCGAGAGCCTTGAAGACGACACCATATGTGCCCTCCCCAAGCTTCTCCATCTTCTGGTAGTTCAGCATAGACATCTTTTATGGAGGACTTTGGAAATAATAAACGTGCATTTTCTCGATCAGCAAAGGAACACTCGAAAATAGCATATCCATGATGTTTTCGGGACACTAGACCAGAATCGATGAAAAGTTCGCTGATTTTGGTGCTATACATATTATCATTGATAAAATATATAGTTTGCTTAAGAACTGCTTAGATAATAAGTTTTACATTGCGATTTGTGAGACTTTCAATTACTAATTTTACTATAAAACTACAAAATCAACGATTTACAACTGATAATTTGCGTATTAAATGGTTATAGGAAGATAAAAATATTATAAATAAATATTGTGAATATTTTAGATTATTATGAGCTATTTGGGATCCGAAAATAACTCATATTTAAAGAGGAAGAATAATAAGTAATCAAAAAAATTGAAAAAATCACAATCAATTGAAAAATCAATCAATCGAAAATCAATTGAAAAAATCACAATCAATCTGGAAAATTGCAATTTTCCAAACGGATTTATTGATTTCTTCATGGAGTCACTAAAATAATCATATCCCTACGAAGAAATCAGGCTTAAAAATCATTCATACAGACATCAAAACACTCAAAACAGCTAATAACAATCAAATCCATGCAAAAATTTCGATATTTTAACAAAAAAAGAGAATAATTAGATAATCTATTACAAAACACTTTATTATCAATGCAATACAACATTATGCTTCTTCACAGAGTTCACATCTGTGTAAGATTTTAATATTCCCTCAAACATGTAAGGGAATATAAACCCGCTGATTGTATTACGATGCAATGTACCCATACTAGAGCCCATTTCTGTATGATCTATCTTCATCGGCATGACAATACTGTAATTAAACATACTTGTCGAATATATACAAAGCTTTTCAGATTTCGACAAACCATCAAGTAAATCGATAGCTTTGTCGATATCAATATGCATATCTCCGTCCAGGATTTTATCCAATTTAACCTGGGCGGAAGATGTCAGTGCTTTTGCACGAACAGTGTTACGCCTGAAGTTAAAGACTAAGTTTAGTGTTGCTACAACACTCTGTTTCGCTTCACGGACAACACGCTTAAAATCATCCCAAGCGTATTCTTGGTTCTCCATTCCCCTGAAGACGTATGTCTTGGTGTTAGTATATATCTCGTCGAATACCGGATTCTCAGAAGAAGTCAATTGTATTTTCGAATACATGTAATCAGCAACTTTTGGCTTGATCTTCTTTGGTGATGGAGAATCAACTCTTGGCGGCACGTAAAGTGTTTTCTTTGGTGATTTTTGAATCGATTGATTAAGCATAGAAAACAGAGTTGGAGAGTTCTTGCTGAATGGTGAGCCATTCTTGATGCTTGGTGAGCTAAAGCCAACTCTTGGCGAAGAAGGTGGGCTAGAAATTTCACTTGATTGACTGCCCCAGATCGAGGGCAAGTCAGTCTTGCTGCCCTCAGATGACAGAGTCATCACGCTGACACTCCTTCTAGGCTCAAACATCAAACTCGCCATTCGTTTCCTAAGAAATAATGAACTCCCTACAATGGCGCCAAAATTTCGCGGCAATTTCCTCTCAATTTTTTGGCGGCAGAAAAAAATATTTTTAAACGTGCACTTTTGTGCGGGTTCGCGCCAAAATTATTTTTAGCTTTTAATACCATCAATGACATTTCTCAACACTACATAACCATTCTATCATGATTTTATCGAAAAATAATATGGTCAACAAATCAATTCAATAAATTTGGCGTAAAAATCAGACACAGATGAGATTTTAATATATCTCTTCTTCAAGACTATGTTTTCATTATCAGGTTCATTGCCGCGCATATTAATTTTTTGAATTTTGTTATTTTGTTATTTATTCTATATATTCAAGGATACAATGATTACGCTTCTTTATATAGACTCATATATGAATCAAAATTAAAAAATCGAAATAGTTCAAAATTTTCCATTCATGATCAAGGATTTTTCTTGACTATTCTATCAGTTGCTTATAGTCAAAATCAAATTAACTCATGTTCAATACATTTTTTTGATGATTCTATTGAAAAGTTTTAACTGCTTTTCAGACATCATTCATATCTTCTAAATGAATGCATTACATACATCTAGCAAAACTAGTCATAGCAAAGGCAATTTTCTCAAGTTTTTTGCAATAAAAATTAATCAATTGATCCAAATTAAATTACAATTACCCAAATAATGAAGTGCATCGATTATAAAACAAGCATACTCTATTAGTTACGTATCTATTAAGTTACAATTAGATTTTTTGATTCCTTGTTATCACAGGTGCAGCAATATACAAACATTCTTAAATGTATTACACATCTTCTTGAAGTAATATGTTTTATTGTTTCCTTATTGCATGTTTCGCGATATTTAATGATATAATTTAATAAGTTTTAGAGGTGTTTTGGTGACCATAGTGAGAACTAGGCATCAAACTTAAATCATACATTTTTTACAGCTATATAATATCATATATAAGTTGTCGTTATTAATAATAAAGATATTGGATTATTTGAAATTTTATAACCTATTTTACTTAAATTTGATGAGTATAATCTTTAGTGACGCAGTATCTATTAGATATCAATACATAACTTATTCAAAACATCATTTTTATTTTCAAGAAAACAGAAGTTCCTGTCACTTTTAATAAATTTTATTTGTGATTTTTCGTGATATTACATAACTATGCAATACTAATCATATTAAATTGAAAAGATGTCAAAAAGTGGCAGAATTTTCTTAAAAAAGTGACTTTTAACGTGCTTGAGGGGGTTGGTTCTTCGCGTTTTAACTTGGTATATAGCATCTTATTCATATTTAGATTTTATCTTTGCCTTTTTCATCTAAAAGTTTCGCCGAAACACTTCTTAAGTTTTACAAATCATTATTATCTGTTATTGCAACAAACACATTGACCAAATAATGACATTTCTTATATTCATTGATATATTTAAGCTAAGTCTATTCAATATTATTTCATCATTTTGCTAATCTTTTTAATCTGCATTTGCCTCTGTAAGAAAAACTTTCATTTAACACTACTAGCTGCAGCATATTTTGAATTTGTTAGCAATTTCAATTCTTTATCGATTTTCATCTGAAATTTTCTTTCAACCAATGTTTGTAAAGATCCTATTAATAGATTTTGTCTCTTTTTCAAGATAATTTTTTTACATAATCTTTTGATTTGCTATTATGGAATGATACACTCAATATACACAATAAAAGCTTCACTAAAAGATGTATTTGAATATGTGAGATCGTTTTATGCCGAAAAAAATTCATGTAAAATATTCTTTTGAGATTTAGCGCAAGTACATGATATTCGACAAAACATCTCGTAGTGAAATATTTCGTGATGCAGAATATTCATATTCGATATAAAAAAATTATATCAAATGTTAAATCAATAAATATATTAAGACAGGTCATAAAATATTGATATATTGACTAAATGATATTCCGTTTACGAACACTAATAGCTCTACTGTTTGTATTGAAAATTTTCGGAGTTGAAAAAATAACAATTGACATATTTGCAGGATGAAAATAAGAAGGTTGTAGTATGAATACTTGATATATATCATCAAATATTGCGATGCAATTGTCCAACTGAGAATCGAATGAGGTGGCCAATCTCAGGAAGTTTACATCAATCCAACGACGTTCAAAATCATGTTCAAGTGATATGAATATGAATGTTATATCAATCAAAGTGTCAGAATATCGATTATTGCGAAATTTATCTTATCACTTCGACAGAAACAATGAAAAATAACAATTTTAAACAACATATATCTTTTACAATACCTAACAAATGACTTATATTAAGCGTTTCGACGATGAATCTTCGTAAACACGGAATTAAATATCTTCTTATCAATCGTAGAGAATTGAACGTATGATAGGTCCTGAATGGAGAGTACCCGGACATGTTTGGAATAAATCTTTGCGAGGTTTCTGTTGAACACCTGATGATATTTGAGACAATGTTTTGCGATAAAACTCATCGCGTCAAGCGGAGTCTCGAATTTATAGTCGTTCTTATGCTTATCGAATGGTATGAATGGTATTTTGTCTGTAGTATATTCAAATTTAGGTAAATCTAAACTGAGAGTCTTCGGCGGCTCCAGAACAACAGGGTTAACAGGTTGTGGAGGTGGAACAATGGGTGTTGGGAATACAGGAGCCTGCGGATATACATATTGATACTGATAAGCGGTTTGAGTGTACATTAGCTCACAAGAATAAAAAATATTTTTTTTAAATGTAAACACAAAAAATTGAATGTAAATTGATTCGTCACTTTTTGAAATTATATTAGATCCATTTATCGGCAGGAAGAAAAGATATAAATATTGTTTTGAACGTTTTTTTCTGAAGCTGTCAAAATTTCAGTTTGAATTTCTGATAAATTTAAAATTAATCAGTTAACTAAAAGCTCTTAAACAATGCGTTGATTTGATTGTTACTGGAAATTCTGCATTATCCTGATTTGAAAACTGAAAAACGGTCATTTTAGGCGTCATTGCGCAACACAGTTTTAACATTCGATTAAATATTTCAAAGCACTAAATATTTCAATAACGTCACTTTTACATTTTTTCTTCGTCACTTTTACTATTATTCGTTGTCACTTTTACTTATTAGCTATATACTCAATATTTTGTTCATAGATCAAATATCATCACTTTTTCATTTTTTACTTCGTCACTTTTGCTTATTCATCACTTTTCATAAGTATTTCGTCACTTTTAAACATTGCAATAAAGTCACTTTTCATTAGAATTATGTCACTTTTGCATGTTAGCAAATTCTCATTTTTTTCTCATATAGATCAAATATTATAACTTTTTAATTTTTTAAATCACTTTTGTAATTTACAATTATGTCACTTTTCGTTTTTGCATAGTCACTTTTAAAATTGTCACGTTTTTACTATGGAGGAATTTAAAGAACAAGAATCGAGTTTAGGAGCCAAGCCGACTATAAATCAACTAGAACCTGTAGTTAATGAGTTTTCAACAATAATATCTGCGGAGCAATATACTTCGATATTATCTCAATCTCTAATTCAGATTAAATCTCCTATTTTGCAAGACAGAATTACAGGTTTTGAGCAGGTTAGTAGATTAATACAGATAACAATCGATTTTAATAGGGAATTCTTTGATATTGCTTTTACTGCGATTCTTGAACAAGATGAAGAGCTATCTTCATTAGCATCACAATGTGTAAAGGATATAATATATAAATCACCAGAAAAAATTAATAGTTTGTTTGATTTAGAAGAAATTTTATCTTTTTTATCAAATATTCTTAGTAATCCACTGACAAAAGTTAAAAGAGACATATTTTTGAAGATTCTACTTTCGTCTACAATAACCAAATCACTAATTAATCCAGATCTCGTTCAGATGATTTGCAATAGAATTGTAGAAACAGATGTACCAGAAGATAGAGCATGTCTCCTAGATATAGTCAACAAAATAAACAAATATTCACCAGAAATGATGAATGAAATGCCGAAATTATTAGAATTTTTGGAACAATTTTTCGGTGTTGGAGATAATCATATGTACATATCGTTACTGTATTTCGTTAACAATACTGTTGCTAATTGCAATGAAGTTAATTGGCTTGACTCATTTGCAAACAGCGAATTTATCGAAAAAATCATCTCTTCGTTTTCACCGGACAATATTGACGCTGGAATTGTCATTCTGTCTATAATTTACAATATTGTCGGCGGAGTTGATGGAATTCGATCAGTTTATTCTATGGATCGAATCGCGAGACTGAATGTCATTGAAATTTTCTCGTTTTTGATCTCATTGGATGATGAAAGATATTTCCACATGATTATAGCAACTTGCGGCCATTTAATTGCTACATCATCAATTTTTCCAGCTCAATTTCTTGAATCTCCCATTTGCAAGTGGATTATCATGAAAATGGATACCTTTGATGTCATACTGAAACAAGAGTCCATCAGATTGATAAACGCAATGTGCCAAAAGACAAACCAGCAAGTTTTCGAATACATGGTTAGAAAAAAGCTGTTATTGAGATTAATCGACATGTTTGAGATAACAGATTGCGTAAGTTACATGATACAAATCATTTTATCCCTTGTTTCCTATGCAATGGCGTCGAAAATTGAATATCCGGAATTTATTGAGCAATTCCTTGATGATGATTTAAAGGAAGTAATAGAAGATGTTAAATTCGACGAAGACGATGAGTATGATGAGAAATCTCGCTATTTGGCCGAGCAATTATTAATCATCCGAGAAAACTTTATCCATTCATAATAAAATAGATTGTTTGTATGCTATTATAATCAACCATAAATTATTTCCGGTTTTTATTCAGATTTTTCAATGATATGATAAATCATCATTTCTACACTCATCCATCAATAGATTTTGAGCATTGATATAACATATTAATTAATATGGTAATGCTTTATATAATTATATGCATTTTGAGAAATTTCATCTATTGGATATCATAATAAAACGAATTTATAGTTGCGTCACAAACCTGTCAACATCTCATGAATAATCATATGTATGAAGATTTTTTTTTGATGTTTTAGAGAAGAGATAGCTTAGTGGAATAGTTGTCGCCCATGCATCATTACTTATGACTTTTTTGTTTCATTTATAGAAAGTTTTTAACTTATTAATGCATTATAAACAACTTTTATACTGGTGGTGACAGGTTATTGAATTGGTGGCAGGTTTTTGACACAGCTATAATTGAGTATTAAATTTTCTGACATTTGCCAAATAGACAATTTTTTTTAAAGACTTCACCAGGTAATTGTTTGACGTCTGCTGCATTCATTTAAAGAAATAACACTATTCTAATAGATACAACTGATGATGGACTCACTGATGTATAGAACTTGATGATATAACAATGCTGTTTATTGATTTCTGGTCTGAAAAATTCGGAAATAAGTTTGTGATTTTTTGACATTTTTTTTAATGAGAGGATTTTCTGAAGAATTAAAGCCGAAACTTTTGGTTACATTAGCAAGGAATATTGAACTTGCTGGCCTCCCAAAAGAAACCGTTTTGGCTGTTAGTCAAACAGGATGCGTTTATTTGTATTCTTTATTTCCAGATTACACAAATTATCACATCGACATGCAGAAAAACAATCAAACTATTGGTGTACCTATGCATAGTGAATGTGACATAGAAACAAATACAGATCAGGTAGCAATAACAGCAGATACTAAAATAGTTTGCATTGGAACTCTAAATCTAGCTAAAGATAAACGACAAGTCGATATACAATTCAATGAATATAATAATATTTTAATTGCCGCAGGAATATTATATAAAGATGTTTTATCAATTGGAGTATATCAAGTTTCTGAGACACAACTTAAGCTAATTCACGTCGAAAGTTGCAGTGGAGCTACAGCATTGGGATATGACCCAATGAATAGCTCAAT
Organism: Trichomonas gallinae; assembly: GCA_008369845.1. Taxonomy (NCBI): domain Eukaryota; phylum Parabasalia; order Trichomonadida; family Trichomonadidae; genus Trichomonas; species Trichomonas gallinae. The sequence continues at coordinate 9,919 of MRSU01006345.1, forward strand.
AATTGTTTTACCAAGGGCATTAAATGGTTCTTTGGTCGTATTTTCGCAATTAACCGACGAATTAGATCCATTCCATCCTGAATTCATTAAGAAATTCTCAATTGCTGGTTATGGTCATAAGCGAACAACAAATATGCGAGTAAGTCCTGTATCTCCGACATTAATTATCACATGGTCAGATGATAAATTACCGATAATATCATTATGGACATTAAATCAGCTAGTTTGGTATAATACAACTTATAATTTTACGACAAAATCTTATATTCAAGCAATAGAATTCGATGAGAAAGGCCGTAGGATTGGTATAGTCATTGCACAAACAAAGAAAACTATAATAGGAATATGGACAATTGAAGATAATAATTTTATTCAACAAAATATTGAAATAGAAGATATTATCACTGTCAATAGAGCTAAATGGAAACCAGACATTTCGTTACCCGGTGGGACTTTCTGCGTGTGGACGCCTAGAGGCATGTATGAAGCGAATGGAAACGAGTTGATAAAGTGGAGACTAGATTCCATCAGATCATACATGTTCGCCTTATCTCAGGGAGGCTTCCACGTCTATTTCGATAAGAGCGGCGTCCTGAAGATTGCGGGAGCTGCTACGATGGAGAATGACCGGAAGAACTCAGTAATAATTGGTGAAAATGCAAAACCTTTGTCATTTTTCAAGGCGAAGATCAGCGGAAAAATGATGAATGCTTCTGGTGTTCACATGCAGAGGTGCTACAATTGCAGGATGCCGTTGCAATATCCGCTGGTTTCGTGTGAGGATGGAATATCTGCATGCTATTGCTCATTAAAATGCCAAGAGAAACATTGGCCACTTTATTTTGCAAGCCATCAAGCATTCTTTTTCGATGATGATGATAGATTATGATATTAAACTGTTTTATTGTTTTCAATATTTTAAATTTAAAGTATGTTTTTTAATTACCAAAATCCATTGAACTTTAAATCTATACCAGCTGGGCTTCGCCGAAGAACTCCGAATTTCAAGTCAACACTTTACATGTCAAATGTCAAAAACGTTAAAAGTGACAAAGCATCAAAATAAATTTTGACAAAACTTCAAAAGCAAAATTTTACATGTCAAAAATACCAAATATTAAAAAAAAAGATCAGATATCAATAAAAACAATAGTATTCGCATGATTTACAAAACAAATTAAAAGAAAACAGACTTAGGAAGAGTTAATTTTCCTCTTGTCGTTGATGCCCGAGGAGAATTTAAAGAAACTCTATTTAATGATCTCCTCGGCGTGGTAACAGTAAATTTCCGTGGTGTTGTTGCTGTTTTAGCGACTCTAGCAGTCATTGGTCGATTTTGTGTAATGAAAACAGAATCAGCGTTTTCATCTGTATCCTTCATACTTATTGGCTGCTCATTCATGATTTGTTGCTCGAGAGTTTTGTTCTTTTCGTGAAGATATTTTAACATTTTTTCTGTAATTTCTTTGGATGCTGTTAAAGCCTTAGTTTCTGCTTCGGCACGCTGAAAAACTAACGCTAAGCTGTTTTTCATTTCATTTTGCGCTTTTTGTAGACATTCATCAAATTCGTTACTATATGACCTTTGATTCTCGTAGAAATTCTGCATCAATTTCTTCAGGATCTGCTCGTGTCTGACCAATGCTTCAGCAATCTGACTGTTATATTGCTCAGTAAGCGAATCCTTAACGTTATTTTCTTGTGAATTCTTCAATGCTTCAGCTTGTTCTTTTAATTTCCTCGCATCATCAAAATTATGAGCAATAGCTGCTGATTTTGCCTGTTGGATTATTGCATCGTATTCCGTTAAATCAATATCGATTGAATCGATTTGATTATTCATTAATTCTTCAAGTTTCGCAACTTCAGCATTATAGAATTGGTTTTCTGATGCTATTTTCATCATGTATGCTGAATGGTTTTCATGTTCTTTCTTGAAACGATCATTTTTAAGTTGTGTTATAGCTAATGTGTATTTCTTCTGGATGGGTTTGATAGAATCCGAAATATTCAGTTTAATACGAGCAAAATCATCCTCTGCTCTTCTTGTAACTTCTTTTTGGATTTCGTTATGAATGTTTTCGGCGCGATCAAAGTCCAGATTCTCGATCGCTTGGTTGCGTTCATACATCATGTCCGCTAAAATGTCAGGATTCTGCCGGCGTTTCAATGTTCCTGTAAATAAGAGAGTCATAATAAAGAAAAGTGACAGTTACGTGGTTAGAGAAATGTTTACAAAAAAACAATTGAACCGTAAACATTACATGTCAGATTTATAATTTACATTACATGTCAAATATATTTGTAAACATTACATGTCAAATATATTTGTAAACATTACATGTCAAATATTTTTATAAACATGACAGATCTTTGGTTAGGTAAATAATAAAGAGAATCAATTTTGGGCCAGTTTTTGAATAATACAGCCCTCAGAAATGTCTCCAAAATAAATATCATTGATTTTTGATGTGTTTATATAAGACTTTTGCGAGTAGGTAGTATCAATCTTGTTGTCTTATCTCAGACTTTGCAATAAGCAGCTATCATGTAGGCTTTCACGACTAATAGTTATAATGGATGCATATATTGGTTCAAGAAATTAGTTCAATTGAAATCACAATAATCAACTTAAACCTTTAATTTGTGCTCAAAACAGAAACTTCATACAGTATGACTATATACAATATAAACTGGCTCACATATCCATTCGCTTGATTTTGATAAATATTTTTTTAAGCGCAACAATAAAAGAAAAAAACAAACAAAAACAGTTGAATAGCTATGCTAACATATACTGAGTTTTGATTACAAAGATATAACTCGTTTGGGAATTTATTAAATTTCTTGTAAAGACTGGAAATCACCTTCTGATATCGCATTATCGTGAGATTTGGTGGAACTTTTATCTTGGAATGAAAGATAGATGATAATTGCTAAAAGATTATAATCTTCAAGATATGCTCTGAGTAACCAAAGAACTGTATATTCAATATGGTGTGGCTTTGGATTTGTAATGTCTTTGTCTAAGTAATAAGACGAATCCATATATTTTTGAATGCAGGTGTCCGTGAAAAAGAAAAATGCGATTAAAAAGATGGATATTTTCATAGGCGTGTGCAGCATCTTCGGAAAATATGTCTTTGCATTAGAAAGAATGAAACAAATTGATAAACAAATGAAAGATATACAATACATTGTCATTCTAATATGATTTTCATTAATAAAATGGTATTTCCTATAGAAAAATACTAATAACGCGCTTTCTCTATGCGATGGAATATACATCAAAATAACTTTGGCAACAATTAGGAGTGAGAAGTAGTATTTAAAGGATACTGTGATGAATACGAGAATATATGAAAACTTTGTTCCTATAGTTCTCAGTATGGTTGCGATATTATTAAAATAACATGCAATTGCTAGGTACTTACAATCGTAGATAAGCATATTCCATCTAAAAACTGCATCTTGATCGACTTGGTGATAAATAACCCAAAATAGATAGAAATAAAATACGGAAGATATATCTGAAAGAACTTTGCATGCACAAAAGCAAGTACCGGGTACAAAAGACGTTCTAATATTGATTGATGCTGTTCTAATTAAATAAAACATATAATACATAAATGGTATATCCAAAAAGAGAGAAACTGCTGTGGCTGCGTATGCTGTTGGATGGTTGCATTCGAACAATTGGGAAAAACTACACCAATAGTCTCTTTCTGCCATTCGCATCAATAATGCAGGAAGCATAGATCTTGGCATTTTTAGAATTCTAAAAATATAACCTTATTAATGTAAATATAACCTTAAAATTTAATTCATTTACAATCTAACCTTAAAATAAATCATATCATTTCTCCTTCAATAATGCGAATATGAAACAAAATATGCCATATAAAACGATTTCTACATTAACATAATCGATATCATTAATACCAATGCAAATACATGAAATCTATTTAATGACTTCATATTTTTATCCCATCCACAAAAATTTGCAATGAAAACATTTATTAACAGCTATTAAAGGGCAATAATATAAAATTTAACAACATTCTTGAAGTCTAATCATGATAAAAATAATTTTGATTTCTACTAAAAAAGAAAAATGATTTTTTTTTAAAATAAAAACTAGTGTTTAAACCGTAAGCTTAAAAGCCTGGCCACTCAGCCATAGCCTTGACGAGGGCGTCGACTGCCTCCATTGGGCAGGCGTTGTAGCAGGAAGCGCGGAAGCCGCCGACAGAGACGTGGCCCTTGAGTGTGAGGAGGTTGCGCTTTGTGCAGAAGTCGACGAACTTCTTATCGGCATCGAGGTCCTTGTTCTCGTAGCCATCTGGGCGGAAGAATGGCATGTTCATGCGTGAGCGCCACTCTGGTTTGATGCGGTTGACGAAGTTCTTGTTGTTGTCGATTGCCTCGTAGACCTTCTTAGCCTTAGCCTTGTTGAGCTCATCCATAGCAGCGAGGCCGCCCTTCTCCTCGATCCACTTGAAGACGTGGTTAGCGAAGTAGATGGCGAATGTTGGTGGTGTGTTGTACATGCAGTCGTTCTTGACCTGGATTCTGTAGTCCATTG
>MRSU01006370.1:0-15650 GCA_008369845.1 Trichomonas gallinae
TTTCAACATCGCGTCACTTTTCGACACGGTGTCACTTTTCGCGAGCGAACCCCGAATCCAAAATCAGCGAATCCATCACTGAACGGCCAGTTCGCACATCCCTAAATTGATATGGTAAAAATTTACAGATTGGATGTTTATATTTTCGGAACTTTTTATGAATTTAATCAATATCATTATTCTACTCTCTAGCAATCATCACGTAAACATATACACTAAATATTATATCATGTGTTATCAGGCAACTACAAATATACTCTGTTGGTTCTATTTTATAAAAAGGTGGGAATATTTTCGATACCTCTCGACCACAAAATAGATCATAAGGATAATTATGAGGAACAAATATTTGTATATTTCTTGAGGACAATTAAAAAACACTGGCTTCTCTGTATCTTCTGTGAATGTCATAAAGTCAAGGATATAGATATTTTTGATTGATGAGTGAGCAAAAAATGACCAATTTATTGTTGAACCAATTGGGAAAGTAATGGTTGTTAAATTTGTAGAATAAAAAACTAATATATTCAAATGAGTACCTTTGAAAGTATTGTGTATTTTTTTTTTCAGAGACAAAAAAGTATCGCCTCTAAAATAATTAATTGTGTTAGGAATGAATGCTGTTTCGATACTTGGTGCACCATAAAAGCATCTATAGATCCGTAGACTCTTTTATTTTTAATTTTTTTTGGAACAACGCAATTAACTAATGCTAGGTTCTTTAAGCCGTTATGTGGCTCGGAACTGTCATTGCCGATTGTATATACATTCTTATATGGGAGGTAGAGCCCTTCGAAGTTTCCATACCTTATTATAATATTTAATGGATGGCTCAACAGTTGAACCATATATATATATTTTCTCTTATAAAACATGAATTCAAACAAGCTTTTTTTTTCATCAAAAATCAAAAAAAAATTTTTTTCCAAAAAAAAGTTTTGATAAGGTTATATTTTGAAAAGGAATAACGTTTCCATTCAAAATTTGTAACCTTCAAAACTATAAAATATATATCAAGCTTTGCTCCTCGAAAATATTTTGAAAATCTTGATTATCAACATTTGTAATTGTTAAAGATGTCGAAAATGTTGTAAACTTTGTGGGTTAAAAAAATTTCGATTATAATGGAGAAAAAAAAATTATTGGTGTGAAAAGTGACATAATGTTTTTCCTTTTTGCTCTTTCACTCTCAACATTTGAAGATGACGTAATCACAGAGTTGAGATCAATCCGATCATCATTAAATGAGATCAGATCGCTTCTTGAAGGGCAACATCCATCAGAACCGGTTTTGCAAATATTACCATATACACGTGCTGCTAATACGTTTCGCCAATATGCTTATGCTTCCAATTATCCTATTATATACTATGCTAATAGGCCGAAATTCATCAACGGTAAATACACAATTCCAATTGAACGTCCTTCACCATCGAAGTCTTACTCAAACCGCATTCTAGCCATTGCTAATGATGATCTTTTCGAGGAATTTGCAGAAGAAGATGATTATGATGAAGTTGAAAATAATGATCAAGAAATAAAACTTGGTCCAAAATCTGACCCACTTCGCCCACCTCCGACACACACCACGTTGGATATAAACAACAAATTGTGCCGTCCAGTTCCATCATATAAGATTTTAAGACCTTTAATGCCGGAGAAGTCTAAATTCTAAAATTTCTATGAATTAGTTCTAATTAGATATTTCGCTATTTATTAATAACAAAGATGATTATCATAATATGTATAGAATATAACTACGTAACGAAATGAAAATCATCTTTCGCGATAAACTAGATAAAAAGAGTAAAATTATAAAATCAACCTATAATAGCAAATGGCTACACACGAAAAAACTTCATATTCAGCTTTTCTCAATTCGAAAAATTATTTTCTATTTTTCCGCGCGTATATCAATTACTAACAAAAATATTTCTTTGGTTAGTATTCTACAACAATCATAACATATATATTTATATATAAACAAAAATAATATAAAACTTATAATTTGTCGAAATCTATAAATTTGCAAATGACCTTTCCGTCATTTGTAATTATGATAAGAGCGTTTGACTTCCTTGCATAGCTTAATTGAATGATTTTCTCTTTCATCCTAATTAGAGTGTTTTTCGTCTGCATGTAAAAAATCTCACAAACATAAACAGCTCCATCTTCTGTCGCATAAGCGATATAATCGAATCCAGACGGATTCCTGAATGTAGTCATCAACGTAATATTATGCGGAATTACTTTTTCTGTGACGAATAATCCATTAATTGTGTAGATGCTGATAACATTTACAATTTTTCCTTCATGGACTTTTGTGCTTTGTATGACAATAAAACCCCAAGATGGAGAAATCTGGACTCTTATTGGCTTGCATTCTCCAATATTGAAGGCTCTGATAACAGATCCATCATCGAATGAATGAAGTGAAACAAAACCTTTGTTAGAGCATACAACAATTGTACTGAACAGCACTGAAATAGCAATGCATTGAGGAACATTGAGATAATACGGTGCGCGGAAAACATGAGATGAAAAATCTTCAATGAAATAAAGATACAGTGTATATGAATTATCAATGAAACAGAAATATTTTCTGTCTTGTGCAAATACCATCATTCCATTGCTGAAATAATTCATTTCGTTTGTTTTTAACTTATAATGATAATCAATGTTCTTGGACATTACAATCAATGAATTATATGTAACTGATGAAACAACACGATCAGCATTAACTTGTACGAAGTTAAAGTTCAATACCGTGTTTTCAATTTTGAAATTTTCGATGTTAATTTTTGTAACAAGCAGACCTTTGTTGTTCACTGCATTGTTTCTCACCGTTATCATAGTAAAGTTACCATAATTTGTTTCAAAACATGAAGCATAAACCATGTCTGTTATGTAAATATTCATTTTTTGCATACCGGATTTATTTCGGTTTTCATCTAACAAAGAAACTTTGTTGTCACTCAAAATTGATATATCAGAGAATTTCCTCTTGTGTGACAATCTGTTAGATATGTGAGGAGTTGGCGCGAAAATATTATTCGATGAGTGTCTAACAATTTCTTTCTTGAAATAACCTGAGTGTGCTAATGAATATGATTGGTCTTCTTCTCCACAAATTTCATCCGCTGCATCATTTTGCCTCTTTGGATGTGGGTCGTTGAAGAGTTGATGAGGAATCTGTCCTAATAATTTCTTGGCAGCTTCAACTGACTTTTCTTCGATATCTGATAATTGTTTGTTCCAAATCTCTTCGTATAAATCTGGCTTAAAAACATTATCGTTATCGATTGCATTTTGACCTCTTTGTTTGACACCAAAAACTAAATCAATCCACTCATTGAGATGAGCTGATACATAATCTGATTCCAAAGCTTTCCTCATCTTGTAGACGAATTCTATTGGATTGTTATGAGACCATGGTGGCAATAAAACATCATTAATTTTCTTGTTGTTTGCGAAACCGAAGTCAAAGTGATTTTCATTGATAAACATTTCAGGGAAATAATAAAACTCTGGAATTAACTCGCTAAAAACGTTCATGTCGTGAAGCATCTGTTGACACATTCTCTCCATTGAAGTGAAAATTCTTTCTGGCTCGTCAAATCTTCCTGATTGCATGTCTACGTGTAACGATGTGAAAGGCTCAACTCTGATCATATAATCATACAACATTAATGGGCATATTAATGCACTCTCATACAAATAGTTCAAGTTGTTATCATTGTGAATCTCTTTGATTTGATTTAGTTTCGTTTCGTTTTGAGCTCCAACAGGTTTCGAAAAATCTCTATAAATTTTAGGATCATTTAAATCTAATGTATCAGATGAATAATCAATCAAAACCCAAGGCATGATTGGATATTGGAAAGGAGTCATAAATGTCCTTCCTGATGCGTAATTCAAGAAAATTAGATACTCGAAATTCGAAATTTCTTTGTTGAGCCACTGTAAAATTTTTTCTGACAGGTATTCAGAGAATTGGTTGAATGCTGAGGTTTTGACTTCGCAAGTGTTCATTACTTTCAAGACAGAATTTACGGTGTCAACTGAATTGAATTTGATAAATAAACTTTTCCTTCGTTTCAGATAAATCTCGAGTGAATTTCTTTTGTGCAAATATGTTTGGACGAAAACGTTATCAATTTCGCTGTATTTTATTACGTGTGGTTTCATTTTGTTTGTTTTTGTAATGTAAAAGATTTTTTCACGCATTTCTAAAACGCAATCTATTTCTTTGTCCATTTTTATCAATTGACATTTTGTCTTTAATAATGCATCAAACGCGACATTTTTGAAATCTTGAATAGGTTTTTGTTCCTCTTGAACTTTCTTTGAATTAACATGATCATAAAAATTGTAATTTCGTTTCATCTTGAATGGGATGTGTGTGAAACAAAGTGTGTCATCTCTCTTGTAATGATATTCTTTGACATTATTCCATGGAGAAGCAACATCATTTTTCATATCTTGCCATTTCTTGTTCCACAAATTTCTGTAGAATTCGCTGATTTCATTCTGATTGTTTTTATAAGTTTCTATTATATCAGTAACAATCTTGGCATTAAAACTAACAACTTTAAGATCAATGTATTTTTGCTTGATTACATTATATGATTCGATAATTTGTTTGGCAATTTCATCACTTTTCATGTCAATCTGTAAATATTCAACAACAAATGCTTCGAAGTCAGATATTGACTGTTCATAAATTAACATCATTTCATCATTTCTTATGGTTTTGATGATTGATGATGTAGAAAATTTCATATCTTCAGACATCATCACTCTGTTTTTGATTGTGATCAAGTTCATTAAAGACTTGGAGAATGAACTTAACTTGTGTGGAAGTTTGATATCTGATAAAACGACTGAAACAAAATCATTATTAATTCCTATCATCATGTAAACTATCAAAAGAAGACAGCTCAAATTTCTATCAGTGAGCTCACTTTGATATATAACAGCTCCAGCTCTTGAGCATAAATCAGCATCAATCCATTCGCAGTATGAATCACAACGAACACCAAACTTTGTCCTTTGTTGTCCAGGATTTGACAATAATCCAAAATAGTCATCTACTCCTAACCTAGTAGGAAATTTTGATGGAGGATGAATATAGAAATAAGAATCAAGTGCAGATTTGTCGTTAACTATTTCATTGAGTTCTGCTTGCATTAAGCACATTAGTGCATTATTGCCATCTTCTTCTCTAAAGAAAACGAAATAAATAACAATGAAGATAAATTGATCGAATTGGTTCTGCGAAATTTTATTTTCTTCTATGTATTCAATCATTACATCAATCAACGTGACAAAAAGATTGCTATTATTGAATGTAGATGCAACAATCTCAACGCATCTGTATATATACTTCCAATCACTTATTGACTTAATTAAATAATTCAGTAGTTTTTGAAATGTTGCTAAATTCATTAACTTAAACAATCCAATCATGAAAACAGGCCAGTATTCGATCTTGGATGAAAATGGCTTGGAAACTAAATAATCAACTAATTTTGAAACAGCATTTGATCCGATTTTGAAAGCAACATAGCAAATTACTGGTAAAACTCTATCAACTGAAAACAAAAACTCCAACATCTTGTCAAATAGTTCTATACAATATACACTTTCATTAGCATTGGATAACATTGCAAATAATATTGTGTTAATAGAAGATTTGTAAACTTTAATGTTCAAAATTATGTCAAAAATTGCTGCGCAGATTATTCCTGAAGCATTATCAACTAAATTGAAGAAAATTGAAATGAAACTGTTATCTGTGTGGTTCATATTGTGGATTGGAGATGAAGGAACCAATGTTATATCTTTGATCATTTCTAAAATTTCTAATGAAATCTCTTTGTCTTTGAATGTTTTCACGCTATTTACAATTGATGTTAAAATATTGAAATTCATCAAATTTGGAGAAATTTTGACAATAATTTTGTAAAATATTGATCGCATTAATTTGTTGGCTTCATAAATTGACAGCGCAGATGAGAAGATGTCCAATAGATTGATATTTGTGTCAATTAATTTCATGTTTTCATCAATGAAAGCATTCAGCCAATGATTGAAGATTTTCTCAGCGTCAGATGATTTTGACCAGATTTCAATATTCATCATTATATTGGTCAATAATTTGTTCTTTAGTGATGAAATTGAAATCGAATTATACAGTATATTAAATCTAATATAAAGATCATATATAATAAATTCATTACGCATTTGTTTCAGCAAGCTCATCATCAATTCTGTTGCTTCGCTTACAGCAAACTGTTGCTCCGTTTGTTCTGAAATATAAAGAATCTTATTTAGTAAATTGATGAAGTCAAATATAAATGTTTTCTCTTCTCCGTTGTCGAATTTGATTATTGGATTAGCAAATAATGGCAGTATAATTTCTGGTTTGAATTTCATGATCAAACATGAAATGAAATTATTCGTGAAATTTTCCGTATTTGTATCATGGCGATTTGAGAAAACTAAATCTTGTTTCTCGAGAAAGAATAAACTTGAATCATTAACTAAATATTTGAAAATTCTTTCATCAGGTAGTGGATTCAATAGCGCATAGTTGACTTGATTAGCAGAGCAAATTAATTCATGATTCAAAACTACTTCGACTGTATTGTCCCATTTGAATTTGCTGACATATTCTGACAAGGCTCCATTGAGATTAAATTTGACTAATGTGTCATTCTTGCCCGGAATAAAAGTAATTGAGAAATGATTTAGACTTAAATAATTCAATGAAACTGTTACTAAATTCTTTTCTATGTTTGATGCGAAAATCACTGAGTTGTCATTTGGATATATTTGTATGAAATTTTTGTCTTTTTGTACTAATACGAATGATGTGTTTTTCTTGAAAACAGGATTCGCGCAAGTGTAAATCAAGGTGAAACCATTCGGCATAGAATATCTTTTCTTCAGATTTTTGCGATTGAGTACATAATATTGTGCTTGATATTCAGATAAATCGATTAAACAGTTGATAACTGAATAGAGATGAGATGAATATTTTTCATTCTCGTCGGGTGTTAATAGTTTCAAGAATTTATGTACAACAACAGGCGAAGATTTTGTTTTCGCAATTGATCTGAATAGATTTATCATTACTGTGAAATACTCTTTTGACACATTTTCATCATGCAATATATCTGTCAGATGATCGATGAGTTCTATGTCGAACTGAGCGTTGTGGAGTTTCTCTGCATTTTGATTCGAATAATTGACGATTTTTTCCAAAATTTCTGCGTTTTTGAGATTGTGATCGAAATCATTATGCGTGTAAAACAGTGAAGAAGCAACTTGTGGATAAACTATTGCTTTGTGTGTCGGACTTAATATGTCAAATAATGAATCAGTCAATTCTTGATCGAAATCTAATTCTCTTACGATTATATCTAGTTTGTTGATTTCATCGTTCGTCAAATCGAGATCAAAGCCGAGAGAAGATGTGAGTTTGATGACTTTCATTATTAATATTCTGTTTAACTCATTTTTTTCTATTCCAAGAACTAAATCGAAGAAACAACGTGAAATTTCTAAAATCGTGGAATGATTGAACGAAGAAATCTTCAGTAAAACATCAATAAATCCAATGAAATACTTCACACACTCAACATTGTTCATCTGGAATTTTGATAAATGGATAAGGTTAAGCATGGAATTCAAAAATGCTGTTGTTATTTTGTTTGATGATAAAAATATTTCGAATTGCTCGAAAATGAAATTTCTAACTTTGTTTTGTATAGAGAAACAGATGATTGCTGTGCAGAAGTTTTCATCGTTGAATAAAGTAGTTGAAACTTTGCTGTTTTGCAAAATTATTTCTAATGATTTAAAATATTTCTGGAAAAGTATGTCTAATTCGTAATTGTTTTGATAAGTTGCATGTAATAGGCATGCATAGCCTGATATGAATGTTTTGTAGGTTGTTGGTGCATTTATTAGCTTCATTTGTGCATTTTCGAAGTTTATTGCAACTAATTGACATAATTCTTGGAATTTCATGGGATAATTAAGGAATTCTTTGAGTATCTTCAAAAAGAGTGTGTTATTGCTGAATATTGGACTGTAAATCTTCTTTCTTATTTCAAAATTTTCGTCAATAAAATAATCGTCTTCAAAAAGAAATGATTTGGTTAAATCTATATGATAATTGTCTACTTTGTACCCTGATTTTTGTAATCCTGTGATTATATCTATGAAAAGCATGTAAGTTGGAAAGTAATTTTCATTATCTAATGGAATAAAATTGAATAATTCATAATAAACTTGGATGAATATAGATATATATCCATTTGTTTGCATTAACATGCATAAAACAATATCTCTCTGTAAAATTAAAGCCGGATTTAAAATTGATTCAGATGGAATGCCTGCGATAATTATTTTTGAATCCTTTATATCCAAATACCTTATATCTGATCCTGCGTTATTGAAATCAAATGATGATGCGTAATTTCTTGAAATAATTTGAGGATTATTTCTTTTTTGCAGTTTAAAGTGTTCATTTTGATGTATTGTTCGCAGAAGACTCTGACAAATATCTTTATAGAGCTCTGTAATATATGTTTCGTTCATAGAAAACGATAAAGATTGATATAATTTCCAAGAAATTGTTGTAAGCTCGCAAATTGGCTTTTTTAGGTAGAACAGCATTGTTTCCAGCATTGATTTAGGGAAAACAATGCCTTTTAACGAGATCATATTTATTAATAATTCATTGAAACGCTGTGAATCCAAATATTGTGACGTAAACAGTATTTTGGTGAGAGATGGGAAGATATACAGATAAATAGGGTCGAGTTTCGGTAAATTTTCGAAAAACGAACATATCTCGTTGATCGTATGAATATTAAGCAAAAACTTCTGAGATTCAATAGCCATATTAAGAGTACATACGAATGCTTTCTCTATAAACTCGATATTTTGCAATTTATACGCTGAATTTAAAGAATGTAGTAGAATATCAATATCTTTTAATGTTTTATTAGTATCGAACTCAACACACCAAGCTAGAAATGAGTATAATACGTAATTTAGTATATATTCTCGTTCGATTTGATTCATCGGAATAATTAAAGTTGTTATAGTTTCAAGATCTTTAAAATTCAGACTGAATACAAAGTTCACATCATGGAGAAGAGTGCAAATATTCGAGTTTTCAGTAGACTTTGTTAACAGATTTCGTAAATTTTTTTTATTGATCTTGGGAAAAGTTGTTTTCGCAGCTATTTGTTTAAGCTTAACAGTCTGAATGCTGTTGCTAGATATGTTCGAGTTGAAATATTCGAAGATATCGTAGCATAGCTGCTCAAACATGATATTTTTTTATATAAAATTTTATTATACCTAATCATAATTAGCAGGAAAACTAATGGAACAAAAATAAACTACGAATTTAAAAAAAAAACGAGCTGTAAAAAAATTTATTTTGTCACTCTGCTCTCAATTTTTGAGAATAGTTCACAATTTTTTGAGATGGAAACTTTTCAAAAAGACTTCGTTAATAGCATCATTATATATGGTAGGTTCTGATTACGTTATAGTTAAGATGAATTCAATTTCATATTATGTTTAAATATAATAATCATATATAATTTATTATTTGATGATAAATTTCGAAAAGGTTTACATTTGAATCAGATTTTGAAAAAAAAAAAAAAAAAATTTACACATGAGGAGTTTCCTTTAGGACATAAAAATGAAGAAACAAAGTTTTAAAAAAAATTCTTCATTTAATTGGTAAAATACTTTTATATTCATATCTATGTTATGGTAGAAGTAATAAGGTGCAAAAATTGGTTTAGAAAGATAACCGCCGAATTTTATTTAAAAATGGGCTAATATTATTAGTCATACAATATATAAATTATGTTAAAAAAGAACTTTCAATTTCCATAATTGCTCAAATTTTGCAAAACAATGATGTAATATTGTTTGGCTAATGGTATAATAAATTATAATAAATTACGTAAAAAAATAACTGTCAATTTTGATAAAGTCCAAAAAATTCTAAAAAAAAGATTAAAAAATTGTTAAGAAACAATTTCCATATTTTATTTTTCGAGAATTTTTTATTTCGAAAACTGACAACTGTTGAGCTGGCAAAATTTCAAATCAGCAATTTCATCTCATACTGTATTTTAAACATGTTTTTCATTTCATAAATTCCAAATAAATTATTTTTTATTAATAAGAAATTTATATTATTTTTATATTTTTTATATTTTTTACTAGTTCAAATTTGATTTAAAATTTAACAGTGCCTTTTATTTTGGATCCTCTACAAAATTTATCTGTAACAAACAAAATCTAAATCATTTGATTATGACAGAATTGTAAATATGTTTATTATCATAAATATTACTTTCTATAGTAGATATGTTTAGATAAAGAATTTTAATAAAATCGATTTTCTTAATTAACATATAAATTTAACAGCTTATTGGAAGAAGATAAATTGCTGTCCACCGCCACCACCTTGTCCTCCATTCATAACAAAGCGGAAGCCTCCTCCACCTCCACCACCACCAGTAGCCATGCGGAGAATATCAGACAGGTCAATTCCACCCATTCCTCCCATTCCGCCCATACCTCCCATCATGTTTTCGGCACCTGGAACGTATTGTTCCATATCTCCTCCGTTATCATAATATTTTCTCTTTCCTGGATCCATGAGGAGTTCATAGGCGTAGTTGATTTCCTTCATCTTAGCTTCTGCGTCGGCCTTATCCTTCTTGTCTGGGAACTGGTCTGGATGCCATTTTCTAACAAGTCTTCTGTAAGCATCCTTGATCTGGTTTGGTGTTGCACTTCTATCAACATCAAGGAGGGCGTAGTAGTCAACTGTATTGGCTTTCTTCTTTTCTTCCTGAGCTTTTTGCAATAAGCGATGAATGCTCATATCATGTGGACGTAATCTTTGTACTCTTGTTAAGTCGAAGATAGCAGCATCGTACTCCTTTGCTTCGAGGAGAACGTTTGCACGATACAAAATGTAATCAGCGTTTTCTTGGTCGACTTCGATAGCTTTGTTCAGGTACTCAATGCCATCATCGGTCTGGTTCTGTTTGATTAGAAGTTTACCGCGGATATAGTTGTATTTTGCAATGATTCCTGCATTTTGTGTGCAGATTTGGGTAGAAATGTTATAGAATTCATCAAGAAGGTTTGTAGCGTTATCGAAGTTATTTCTATCGATGTTTCTGGAAGCATCTGTAAGATAAGTATTAACCTTAGAAGCAATCGATGTGTAAACTGAGATATTTGATGGTGGATCCTCCATATTCTTTGCCTTATTTAAGTATCTCTTACCGTCTGCGAACTTTCCGTTGCAAATTAAGGAAACACCATATCGGAAATGCAAATCTGTATCATATTGGTATGTGTTAATAATCTTCTTGGCTCTCTCTTCGTATGACTTGCTCTGGCCAAGCTTCCAGGCGATATCTAAGCGTCTGAAGATTAATGTTTGCGCATGAGAGCAAGCAGTGAGAATTCTGTCTAAAATCTTGGCAGACTCTAGGTATTTGCCTTCATCATATAATTCTTCTGTTTGCTTAACAAGTTTACCCATTTCTACTGTCTGAGTGATTAAATTTGAATCATCAGCAGCTTTTGCGTATCTGTTTGCATCTTCGGCATTACCAAGTTGTATGTGTGCTGTTGCAGCGAGAGTATTGAGATTCTTCGTTTCCTGTGGGTCTGGATCATGATCGAAAGCGGCTTCTATGTCATCGAGAGCTTCCTCAGGATGTTCTGTGTTTAAAAGGCACTCAGCTCTAAGTCTTAAGATCATTGGATCATTGCCTTTACCTTCTTCATCGATTAATCTTGTTAAAATTTCTCTCGCTTGGTCCCATTGGCCGAAAGCACGGAGCTGCTGGACCATCATCAGTGGGTCCCCATTGCCACCGAACATATTTATAAAAGAAAGGAGAAAAACGAGAAACATTTACGATATAATGGTCTGACGATTATTTCCGATTCAATTCAATATTTTTTTCGGCCAAACAAACTATGCAGCCAAACATCGCTTATTTTGATTCCTTTTGCTGTAAAACACCTATTTTCATCAAAAATAAGACTGAACTTTTTAAATTTTCGAATCCATATCTTTGTCACTTTTTACGACAGATATTGTCAAATTTTTTCTCTTTTTATCCTATTTATATCATCTCTCACCAATCAAACCATATATATATTTTTGTGTTTCTTATAAAATTATCTATTTAAAAATCAAATTTATTGCGCCATTACATTTTTCATTTTAAGATTTTTGGATAAGTTCTTTTATAAGATTTCGGAATAAATCAAATTTTCTAAATAGCTGATTCAACAACTATGATGATGTTTATTTTGCGCAATATCGAATAAAATAGAAAAAGATGAATCTTTTCTGACAATCTATATTTACATGACATATTAATTTTGACAAACAACACTTTACATGACCAATTAATTTAGAAAATCAATATTTTACACAGCAAATTATTTTTGACAATGAAATTTACATGACAAATTTTACACGACAAAATATTTTTGAAATTATAATATTTACACGACAAATAAAGTAATTTACAAGGCAAATCATTTTTACATGTCAAAAATGAATTATGAGTTGATAAAGCAGATACTTATTGATATTGGTGCCCCACATTCAGACGAAACAATTGCACTTTTCGAACAGATTGAAAATGCAAGGAATGATGCTGAATTTATTAAAAATCAACCTTCAATTGACGAAATATTGAAAAAAATTAATGAAGTTAAAGAAAAATCCTTCATCACACAAAAGAAAATAGATATTTACAAGCAGAAAATATACAGTATATCTCAAATTCTAAGTTTATTCGTAATTAAACAAGAAAAATATAATCACGACATATTCAAGCGCAGATGCGATAAATATAAAGCACTAAGAAACCATGTAGATAAATTAGTCGCAGAAAGTAGAGATAAATTGAATCAAAAACCGAAAATTAATCCAAACATGCCAAGTTATAAATTATCACAGAAAATGAAAGATGCAATTCAAGAATACATTGATTCTAAAGACAAATTAAATGATAAACAGGAAGAAGAATCATTATTTAATCATACAACTGAATCTAACTTATTTGCGCTTTTAGATACTGTAAAAGATCTAAACTTTGCATGCAAACTACATGACATGAATATCACTCCATTTGATCAAACTCAATTCATATCTCAAATTCTAGGATTGTAATTTACTTTTTTTTTTTTCTTTTTCTCTTTCATACCATATTGCTACACTTTCCACACTCTATAAATTGTTTGTATATATTTTAATATTTAATTTTTTTATTATATTTATACACTGCTGCTTCTCCATGCCTTGATTATTGCGATTGACTACATTGTTGTTGAAAGAGGCAGGATTTGTATTTGAACTTACATAATGTGTAGAATTGTTGTTGGTTTTAAAACATGACTATTATATTTCAGGGTATTATACCAAAATGATCAAGTCAAACATTTGATTACAGCATCTTAATTCAGCCAGTTAAACTATAATTTTTAGTATAAGAAAAAAAAAAGTAAATTACAATCCTAGAATTTTTACTGCCATCATACAAATTGCTCATACACAAGAACTCAATAATGATTGTATGATATAAATAAATAAAATAATCTTTATGATAGCTCTAAAATCTGTATATATATATCTATTAGTTTCAAACATTGTCTGTGTCTTCAAGAACTGTGAGAAGTGGGTCAGCCTCAATGACTGGAATAAGGAATTTGTCATCACCAAGAATTGTTGTTGTTTCGACTGGAGACTTAAATTTGTGCGCGGCGATGTGCTCTGAGAAGTCTCCTTCAACCTTGTGGCCACACACGAAGCACTTTCCTTCCTTCTTCATGCCACGTGCGTAGTTGACGTAGCGGACAAGGTTGTAGAAGTGGTTTCCGAGAGTTGCTTTGATATCTTTGAACTCGAAGCCGTGAATTGTGCGCATATGTTGCAGGCATTCAACTGGGTCGCTTAATACTGCATCACAGATCAAGCAGAGTGTTTCGTCGACTTCAATTTCATCGAAATCTTTAAGTCCTTCCTCGAGAGTTTCTTCAATATCCTCATCTCCCTCCTTTTCGATATCATGCCACTTTCTGTCTTCTTCCAGGTAGTTGACCATGTAGTAGCGATCGAATTTTCTCTCGTTTGGAATCTTATCATGTGGTTTCTTTCTCATATGGTTCTTCAGCTGCTGTGCTGTGTTGAACTTTTGATAGCAGTGGATGCATTGGTGATTGGAAAGAAGCTTTTGAAGGTAGCTGACGAGGTGTGGAATATAAACTAAATTTGCTGGACGTCCTGGGTTGAATCCGTGGACTTCAAAGAGCCACTGGAGGTACTGGTGCCATGTTCCAGTAAATGTCTTTGAGCAAAACAAGCATGGAATGTCTTTTTGAACAACTGTTCTTTCATGTTCGTGCTGCTGCATGATATTATCGAGACGAAGCTTGTGGAGTGTTGCACGGATGCTCCTCTCGTCTTCATTCTCTGGATCTATGGTTTTGCGCTTATCACCATACTGTTCCATTGTAATGAAAGTAGGGGCGTGGATTCTCCAATATGAAAGATAGTTAGGAAGCATTGCCAGACCAGAAAGACGGTTGATGAAGAAGTTATGCTGATCAACAAGATGATATAAAATTTTTAATGGGTCGTTTGTTTCATAATCGCAGAATATGCATGTGAATGTCGTGTCAGGAGGGTAAAAATCCATATGGCCTTCAAAATCGGCCTCAATTTGCTTGTGTAGATTTCCGGCCATTAAAAATTCAGACACTTTTATTTTACATGTCAAAAAGTCATAAATGAAGTAAATTATTTTACGTGACAAAATGTCAAAAACAAACTCTCTAATCTATTGGAAGTGTACAACTTGTTGAACAGCGTCAAAAGTTGTCTAGATTAAGCATATTTTTTATTAACATTGATCAATCTTCTACTTGTATGCTTAGATGCCAGGAAATAAAAAAATTTTAATGATAACAAAATATAGTCAAATAATTTGCTTATCATCTGAGGTTTGATGACATGTTTATTTTCTGAGGTTCTTTGTCCTATTTAGAAACCATTAGCATCAATCTTAATCCGATAATTTCGAAGGATAGAATATAATTTACGTGACAAATATCAAGTCAAAATTTTATTTACAAGTCAGATTTTCCAAAATTATTCATATTTTTTGTTTCTCATCTATTCTTTGGAGAGAATCATTATTATGGTTCTTATGCAAATACAGTATTATTTACTAATGTAATAGTAGAGTATAATGCTAGAGTGTGGAGTCAAAATGACTTCAAACAGTTGAGATTTAGTCATATGAGATTTATTGATTATTTTTCTATTTTATATTTTTTGACATTTGGAATAAATTCCTTGAGATTTGATGATACTTAGATCCATGGAGCAAAATGCCATATTACGAAGTAGCAAACCAAAGGAAAATTCTTAAAACTCCATATTACAACTTTATAACGGAACTGACCAATTTCTTAATAATAAAATATTAGTAGTATATGACGGGGGTTACTTGTCATTCTAGATATAGAGGATGTATCCCAACAACGATATTTAGACTACA
>MRSU01006376.1:0-12291 GCA_008369845.1 Trichomonas gallinae
ACCTTTTAAAATTGAGACCCCACCCCTGTTTTAGTTTTGTCACTTTTTGAACACTTTACGTGTCAAATCTGACATGTAAACCTGTCACTTTTCGTTCCGCATTTCGGTACAGGACAAAATGTGGCTGACTATATCTCATTCTTTGAAGTGATATCTAGTTTTGGTGAAGTAAAAATTTCAAAATCTTTAATGGGTGAGAATGGTTGATATATTGACATGTAAATTATTGAAAAATTGATAGTTAAATTGAAGAACTCTGTCTGCATATTTTTATTTTCAAATGCCACCAAAAAAGAAAAGTTCAAAGAATCAATCTAAGGGTGAAACAATTTTGGTATCCAAAGATATGACAATTTTGACAAAGAAATACAACCAGCTCAAGAAAGTTACGGGAGTAACACTGATTTCAGATTTTGAACCTCTTCTTAAGCCACCGGAAGGAATGTCAAAGAACGACTGGCTCGTTGTTAGTGCTTTGGACTACTTAGAAAGAACAGATAAATTATACCAAGTTTGCTCATTATTTTGCACATCAGAAACATGTCCAATGTTTAACGCAGGCCCTCACTACCACTACTTCTGGGAAGATGAGAGCACAACAGACCCAGTGCAGCTGTCTACACCTGAATACCTCTTGCAGTTGTCAAGATGGTCTAAACGTCAGCTCAGCAATCAAGCATTATTCCCGAAGAAGAACAACGCAGACTTAAGCGAACAAGCCATAACAGTTTTACAAACAATCTATCGCAGAACTACAAGAATTTTCAACCATTTATATCTTTGCCATTTCTCTGCAATTAGGGAATATAATATCGAACCCGTCATCAACACACTGCTTGCTCATTATGTACTTTTAGCATTGCGCAATAATATGATCAAACTCGCCGATTTCGAAATGCTCAAGCCTGTATTTAATGCGATGCACATAGAGTTACCTACAAAACAATAAGACATTGAGCAAAGCTCTGCAATACGCATTTTGTCACATTACATTTTATTTTTTCTGAACATGAAACAATTTATTTACTGTAAACTTTTGTTTAGTGCTACATTACTGAATTTTGTAAATCGATCAATATATAATTTTAATTACAATTTCAAAAAGAATCTCTTCCACATACTTTAATATACCAATTAGAAACTGTGATTAAACGATGGATTTTAGAGAATAAGTAGTTTTTGCAAGAAAAATTTATTAATTTATTGATGAAATTACATGTAGGGATTTCCACAACTTTGTTATAGATTTATCATAAAGATTCTATCAAATATAATTGATTAAATAGGTCTGGGGGCTCGGATAAAATAAAATTGATTTATTATATGGAAAGAGGCAAAGATAATGAAGATATAAGTTATTGGTGACATATAAATTAATATTTTAGATATAAAATAGCTTGATCAAGAAATATATTAAATTCTTATTCAAAATCTTAAGAACTAAAGAACAAAATTAAAGGATAGATATATTTACATGTAAAACAACGCAAGATTTCAAATAAAATTAGTCAGCAAAGATTTTTGTTGTATCAAATACCCACATCCATAGGATAATGACAGGAATGCAGAATATTGTTGTCCAAAACACCATTGTAGATGCTAGATGCTGTCCTAGGCCTGCTGATTCTGCGAGTAAATAAGCAGTAACAGCTGTTGGCTGTGATGCCAAAACAATGCATTGTCTGGCAAGTTTTCCGGGCACTTTTAAGGCCCAGCACCACAGCATGGCCCATCCTGGGGAAACAAATAGGCGAATAAAGAAACATCCGAGAAATTCAAACCAATTATTCGGCATCAAAGGATTGTTTGATAAAAACACTCCAATGCAAAACAGTGCCATGGGCAGAACGACATTACCGGTTAGATTAAGGAATTCATCGAGAAATGTTGGAACTGGAAGTCCTGTTGCCGCATAAATGAGACCGACAACATTTCCAATAAGAATAGGCGACTGTATGAACTTTAAAACAATCAGCTTGAGTTCTGTTAGGCTAAACTTTTTGTCCTGTGGAGATCCGTTTTCCATACTTTCGACATTTTCTCTTTTTATTGCCCAGAGTGCACCAAGAAGGAGATACACTGGATGCGTAAACAAATCATTCGTGATCGAAGTGATAGCAACAACATCCGTTTCGATTGGATCCCAAATAGATTGAAAGATTGGTATTCCTGAAATTAGGAAGTTTATATACACGGCTGGCATCATGCAAGATACAAACGTACCGAATTTATCCTTTGTTGGTATTAAAAATGATAAACTTAAAGTAATCATTGCGGAAAGTGCGACTAATGTAGAAATTGCTAATGGCCAAAACGATATTGTTGTGATTTTCTTGAATACTAGCGCACGAACTACGACAGGAATCAAGCAAATTTTAAAAACGTATTTATTTAGCGTAGAAGCGCCTTCTTTTGTGATAATACGGAACTTCCCGCATACATAGCCGATAAGCAAGATAGTTATCAGCGCGAGACCAATAGAAATAATATTCGCATATAATACCATAAATTGAGAGAGAAAACTAAAATTTGTCACTTTTGGATCTCTAAATTTGAAAAAAATTGATCGATGAAATACTTCATATATATAACGTATGAGATGAACCTAATCGTTTTGCATTGCTTTTTTGATCGCAGCACTTGTTTTATAAAATTTGGATATATAATTTCATTCAAAGCCAAATAGATAATAACTAATGCAAGTATAATCGAATAGACTTTACCAATAACATATTTCATCAATCTTTCATTTTGCAATATTTTGGCATGTAAAATACTTGTAAAGTTATTTTGACATGTAAAGTATGAAAAATTAAATTATTTTGATATGTAAAATGTTTGTAAAGTCGTTTTTGAATATTTGACTTGTAAAGTGTTTGAAAAGTCATTTTGATAATATGAGGGGTGGATCTCCTCCTGAAGATTTTGAAATGGTAAACCAAGGACTTAAACAATTTCCTCAAATAGATGAGACGGAGGCCGTCGAAACTATCGATGTATCTCAAAATTTTATACGTGATATACCAAGTTTAGAAAATTTTGTTAGCTTAAGATCAATTAATATTTCTAAAAACAAAGTCTCAGACCTCTCTCCACTATCAAAATTACAATCTATCGTCGAAATTAACTGCAGCAAAAATCTTATCGAGTCTTTAGATCCATTAAGTTCGTTACAAACATTAAAGGTTTTAATTGCATCTGAAAATCGAATAAAAGATATTACAAAGCCACTATCTAAGTCCCTTATTGAAATTGATCTTTCGAATAATCAACTCGAGAATTTTGAGTTTCTTCAAGATAAACTAGGTGCAAAACTGCAAAGTTTAGATATATCCGGAAATAATATAACAGAAATTAGATCGCTTAAGTATATTGCTGTATTCACTCAGTTAGTTTCGATAAATGTAGGACTTGTTGATCCGAACCCTGAGCTAAAAGTGATAAAATTTGCAAAATATCTCTGCCCAATGCTTGATTCTATAGATGGATATGAATGCGGAACAGTAGATACGAATGAAGATTTCAATCCTGATGCTTTGCTTGATGTTTTACTGAATGGAACAGAAGGAGAGCTTAGAGCGATGCTCTCTCACTCAACTGCACCAATTCAATGGGATGAACCTCAATTTGTTCCATTTGAAGCAGATATCCCTGCAACACCATTGAAAGGAATCGAAGAACGTCTTAGGAAAATCGAGCAGAAGATCCCTGATGAATCTTCTGCTAAACAGAATGAAAAGCAGAAAGAACAAGTTTCAGCTTCTGAAATTCGCGAAATTCGACAAGAAATTGCGGAACTAAGAGAGCAAGTTGTCAAACTCTCAGAATTATTGTATGTTCATGATTGTGCTATGAAAGTTATGTGGGAATCTCAATAAAATATTTGTTTTCTTTCAAATTTTAAATATGAATTTTTCAACTTATTGCGTAAATTTAATAATACATTTCATAAAATACTAATGGTTATAAACAATAAAGTGAGCAAGTCCTAAATAATTAAAAAGCATTTTTCATTTCGATTCATTCAAAAAATATGAAGTTTTTTATTATTTTAGGTTATTCATGCATAAAATGGATTTTTTGTTAGTATAAATTGATAAATAATAGTGATTTAGCCTGCAAACCCCATTTTTACAAAAAATCATCGCAATTATAGGAGCGTAATCATTTTCATGTCAATAGAAGTTGCATTCATTTCTATGTGCGCAAACAAGCCGAAATTTCTTAGGCCAATTGTCCAAATCTATGGGAAAGGAGAAACCAATCAATCTCTTGAATTTAATTCTTCGTTTTTGAAGTGAAAATACTACTCATAAGTGTATAAGGATCATAAATATTAAGTGTAACTGCAAATTCACAATTTTATAACAAAAAATTTGCAATATCGATAAGATCATTATTTTAACAGCTAAATATCGAACGAAATCAATTGAATTTTGAGTCAATTATGGAACTTTTTTCTTCGAAATTAAAATATGGTTCTATATAACATATAATATCCAAATCACAAATAAAAAAGAGATTTTATCAATTTTATTTCCACAAAAGAAATATGTATAGGATGATTTGTTAATATCAATATTATCAAATAAAAAAGCATTGATTGTATATAAAATTTTGAGAAAAACTCCATCAAAGCTCGAAATTTATTATTTCGATCATTTATCAGTTCTGTGTCTCATATTTATAGTAAAATGTTGATGACATTATTTTTTTGACAACTGAAGATTTTCTGACAAAAATAATTTGAATGCAACGATTATTTTTGTAAAGTACGATAAGAAAAAAATTCAGATGCGCGCTGACACCAGCATTATCGATGAACCAGATCACGAGCCTCCAGCAGTATACTGGGATATGCTTAATGCTGATGACAAAAATACCTTCCAGCAGCTGAGGAGTAGCTTTTTAGGCGAGAATGTTCCTTCGAAAAACAGACATCAAGCTTCTTTCCAGAAAGACCTTATGCGGATATTAGAGTACATCGATAGGCGACCTGAGCAGCAAGATATTAGAAGCATCGTGTGCGGAATATTTTTTGGCGGTTCTTTTGTATGTGTAAACACAAGGCAGCTTAAATACTTAGTTGGTCGCTGTAAATCAAGCATCAATAATGGACTTCAGACACTTGGATATATTTCTTCGAAAACGCGTGTTAGACAAGTTATAGTTTCTGTGTTGCCAGCATTACTTCACAATGGCCCTGTTTTAAGACAGTGGACTCTTCGTCAAGCGGAGCCAACTGCAGTATCATTCAATTTGAGATTGCCTGTACATAATCCAAATACAATTCCGAAAAATACAAATCCACCTCCAATCAAACAGCAGAGAGCGCCATTCCCCACCCCACTTATTAATATGAATTATAAGCCTCCGCCAAAGGAATCTTCTGATGCAAATTTCCTATTAACCCCAAGCAGCTTGCCACGCACCAATGGTGACTTCTTCGCCATCCCTCCACCGACTGAATCATTGAGGCCTGAGCATATAAGAGCATCAATTCCAAGGCCATATTCAACACCTGTTCTTGACGACGCATTCCTTAATCCACTTGATGATTTCCCATTCGATCAGACTCCAATTGAATCACATGAGCCTGATCTTTTCGGCGATCATCTTCCTTTCCAACAGAAGTCATGGTTTGATTTAGATCAATTATAATCTCAAAAAAAAGAACAAAATACAGAAAAAAATCAAAACACATAAAATCGCAATTCAAATGAAATCCATGGCTTCTATTGCTGTTGAAGTCAAAAATTTAATTAGATAAGGACAGGTTGTAGGCAATGTATGTCCTTAATTTTAGTTGGTAGCCCCTTACCTTTGTATATGTTTAATTTGTACTATTGTATAATATTGTACTAAAATCTTATTTATTTGTATTAACTTTATTAAACTAAGCACAGCATTAGTTTTTCTTGTCTAGCCAGTCCACAGTTAGAATCCATGAAGACCGTTTTTAAAAACCAAAAACCAAATTTTCAATACGGTCTGAAAACCATTATTTTCATTATTCGTTCAACATACAATATTAATATAACATCACTAACTCCAAAAACGTCAAATAAAACCTGCATTCGATGTTTGAATCAAGCTGATAAAGAAATTTCGCTGTCATTTTTGTAAATCTGTTACTTGTTGAAAAAAAAAAAAAAAATAAAGAAATCAATGAGTATTTTTCCATACTTACCAATGTTTGTAAACCAAAGATTTATTTCATTGAGCTCTAACAATTTGAATAAAGAATTTTTATATTGTTATATCGAAAATTGTTGATTTAGACATAATGTTAAATGTCAAAAAGTGAAATTGTGTTATATACGATCATTTTCATTTCAAAATTCACCCACAATTAAAATGATAATAATCGCATGTCCAAAAATATCGGATTTTGAAAAAATATGGTGTGCTTTCACGCCCGTAAAACTTCCAAAAACTAATTAATAATGCAATATTTGCAGATAATATAGATATGGAAAGACAGCCGATAAGGTTATGTCACCGGTAAATGATCAAACTTTTTTTTTTTCAGTGAGAGGGAAAATCGTAAAACCATGGGACTGTCCACCGTCCAACCCAGCAATCCAAAAGGTTGTTAGGATCATGGACATGGACAGGCCGATTCCATGGAGTGAATTAGCGCCAATCATTGAGAAACAATATCCAGTTAAATTTGGCCACACATTTGGCAAAAATGCTCTTATAGAATTTGATTCTCATAACACAGCAGTTAAGTTTATATCAGATTTTAAGTCATATCAGCTTGGCTCTTATGCAACGATAGCATTTTCTCCCATTCCTTCATTAGAGCTTCCAGACTACAACCAATCCCACCAGATTGCCTCAAGGGTCATTTGTTTGCAGATTTTGAGGCTACAAATATCTCTTGGAATTTACGATATTTATGACGAATGCTCAAACTTTGGAACAGTTGAAAAGATTATCTGCTTCGAGAAAAATGGAAAGTTTGCACTTGTCCAGATGCACGATGTTAAAGAGGCAGCCTTGGCATTAGCAAATTTATCAAATCCAATGAGATATTTCCCGAATTTTCAAATAAAGATACAATACTCTCGCAACCAGGATATCATTATCCAATTCAATAACGCTAAGAGCTTTGATTTCACAAATCCAGGCGCTATCGCTCAATTTGATCTGCTTCGCCACACCAGTAGTTCAGAATCCGCATTCTTTACGCCAGACCAATCAGACCAAATTAACGATGTATTCGAATTCTGGAGGCCAGTCCCGGTCGATCAAATTTTCACGCAATCTATCAAAATCACTGGCATAGAAATAGACAAAGGAACATGTGATGCTCTTTTCAACCTCATATCTCAGTATGGAGCAGTCAAATTTATAAAAACAGTCTGCCTGCCCAAGCAAAAATATGCTGTTGTTACAATGGCTACTTCTTTCTATGCCAGGCTAGTCACGGCATATCTTCAGAATTGTCCTTATAACAATAACAAATTAATTTTTTATCATCCGCATTTCAGCGAATCTGCTGCTGAAAATGATCATGTTATCTCTTCGAAAGATTTCTCAGATGAATCAGAGGATCTTGATATATCGGATTATCAAAACATGTGGTCACCATCAGATATTGTTTGGTGTAGCAAAGATATTTCCCAGATGCCAATACCAAAGAAAGCTATACCTATACCGGAAAAGAATGCCTTTAAGTTCCCAACAATTCAAGAAGCAGTCCAGTATATCATGAGAAGGCCTGATGTTCCTCCGGAGGTTCTTTTGAAGTTTTCTCATCTTTAATTGAATTAACGTGTAACTAAATATATCCTTTCTATCTTATTTAATTAATTTATATTCTTGAAATTCATCCAAACAAATAATATTTAATATTCATCATCATGTTATGATGCATTGACACTTGGTGCATACACAAAAAATGATATTTACATTTATTCCAGAAATCGAGAGAAATTTCCCAACTTCATGATGATCTTCACTTGAAACACGTATCATCAAATTTATCATTTTCAATCACCATGATAACTTCACCTAATTGAGATCTTGGATGAGTTTGTCGTTCTTCATTATTGACGGAATGGATTGAACACTGCCAACTGGGTGAAACTTCATGATATTTTAAAAAAAAAATGTAAATTAAATTACATGTCAGAAAATAGAATTCAAATTTTTTTATGACAAGTAAAAATACGTCCACACCTAAGGTACGAGAATTTATTCCCGTCCAAGGAAATACTATGTGTTGTCTGATTTCAAGCTTTAGATCAATGCCACCAACTGATGTCTTACAAAAAACAATTGTCCAAATAATCCAAAATAACGTTGTATTTAGATATTTACTACTGAACTATCTCCAGGACATCTATGATATCACATATTTCCCCAACAATTTACCCTATACGGACGATTTGAAAGAGTTTTATAACCAGATCATTAAACAGAACGGCATTGATGAAAACAAGTTTCCTGAAAAAGAATTCAATGAATTGGCAAAGATCGCGAAAAAAGATACAGAATTATTTATTAAAAGTCGCGATGAAATATGGCAGTGCCATGACAATGAGAAAACTGAAATGCTAATGGCTTTAAATACAGTAGATACTCAAGTATGTAACTAACTAGGCAAATTTGTGATGAAAATACGAGACGATAACCTCCTTTTGTCCTGATAACTCCATATACATTTGGACACGCATACACATGTAAATATATCTCTGATATCAGCCTGAACTATAGGAAATGGAATTTAAAATAATATTATAAATAAATTTGTTCAGATTTATAACATTATTTTAAAACTATTAATAATAAAACTATTAAAACTATTGAAAAAGGAACTCAAGGTTGAAAAATTTTTAAAACTTTAATAATTTAACAATTTTGATTTTTTCTTCGAGTTGAAACATATTCTATCATATGGCAATTATACTTATATATAAATATTTTGGAATTTGGAAAAGAATGGGTATATCATTGATTCTCTCAATCAAATCTTATACCAAAACATCAAATTCTGAATTAACTTCAATAAATACTGTTATGATAGCTTTAGTAGTCTTATTCTGGTTAAATTTAAGGATTTTATGAATAAGGTTAATTCGTTATTTTTGTTGGCAAAATTTTTTAATTTTCATTTTGTTCAAGTTTTCAGAGAAATCAAGTAAAAATGTCGATTTAGAAGATCTGATTAATAACAATGACATCAATGCAATCAAGCGGATGCAAAATATCGAGTATTTGATGAGCGCACAGACTTCGAAAGAATCTCTGAACCACTTCCTTCTTGCCTGCTATCAAGGCAAGTACGAAATTGTCAAGTTATTCGATAGTCTCAACGCATATATTCACGAAAGCGTCGATATCCGCGGCAACTATTGTTTTCATCTCTGTTGCTGCAAGAATAACGAAGACAGCTGCAAAATTATTGAATACTTTGTTGACAAATATGGATCTGATGTCTTTAACAGACGAAACACATCAGGTCTCGACATTTTTTCATTTTGCTGTGTTAATAATCTTTCATTTGTTGTTTGCTTTCTTCTTGAACGCTACAAAGATTCAATCAAGATAGAATCCAATGACAATATGTTTCAAAAACGACCAATTAGTCTTTGTATTTCCCTAGATAATTTCGATTGTTATAAGTATCTTGTTGATTTTGGCTCAAAACCATCAGATGTATCAGCATTACGAATCATCAAACAAAATGAATACAAAAAATATTACGAAACTCATATAAATTCTGGATCAAGCATCAATACAAAATTTACTGATATTGAGCCGGTAATAACACCCAGGAAAGGCAAAAATAGTGGTAATCCTAAAAGAAAAAAGAAGAAAGTGAAATCAGAAAAAGGAAATAAACAAATATCACAAAAAACACAGCAAGAAACAAATAATAAGATCTATGAGCTACAGAATCAGATAGAAAAATTAACAAAAAATCAAAAACAGCTTGCGGAGGAT
Source organism: Trichomonas gallinae (assembly GCA_008369845.1). Lineage (NCBI taxonomy): Eukaryota > Parabasalia > Trichomonadida > Trichomonadidae > Trichomonas > Trichomonas gallinae. The sequence continues at coordinate 9,958 of MRSU01006376.1, forward strand.
AACGCAAAAATGAAACAAGAAATATCAGAATTAAAAGAAACTAATAGACTACTTAACAAAAAATACACTTATTACAAAGTCAAATATAGACTCCTGCAAGATTCATTATCAAAGTCCAATAAAGGGCATGAATTGAGTATTTCATCTGCAAAACAACGACAGTCACAACAATCAACAAAATCTGGGCCTATAAAACAAAAGAATGTGAAGCATTCTGCTAATGAAACAAAAGTAAAACCTTCAAATGACGGTAAGAACAGCAGTAATGAGCATCTAAATGGCCGTAGTGATAGCGCTAGACGAAAAGGAGAAAAGTAATTACTTTGATTTCAAGAATAACATAATGTTATATATAATTGCAAGACCACATGCTTTGATAATATGATAAAGAACACATTGATTGTTTTTTATTTCATTTGTTATCAAATGTTGTTTTGCAAAATGATTAAAAATTCAATGTACTTTAGTCCTATTGTCTCCGGTAGCCGGCTAACCCCCTCGAATTTCGGCAATCGGCCAAAATGGCTAAGGCACAAAAAGCGAATAGTGATACCTGCTATTTTGGAAAATGCTTGGGTCAGAATTCCAATGTATGCTTTAATAGCAACCATAGGGAATCTATTAAAAACCAAATGAAAACATTTTTTCAAATTTTTAAAAATTTGTCGTTCAACCATATTTTTTAATGCAAATATAGAAATAATTTTTGATGCTTATAAAAGAGCTGCAATTTTTGGAAAAACTTATATATGTAAAAGTGACGCGTTATAAAATGTCACTTTTTATTCGTTTTCCTATATTTAATGGGCTGTGGGCATAGTTCAACGTCTGAAGTTAAACAAAGTCCAACGAATAGATCTCCAGTAGCCAAAGCTCCAATTAAATTATTCTATTTGCCAGGCAACGTGAAAATTACATTGACCAAATTAGTTTCTGCAGGTGTAATGGGCTCTGAAGCTACAACAACATCAGCAGGAAACTTCCATCTCAATGCTCGATTTATTGACATTCCAAACCAAAGATCTGTTCGCAAATATTGGGCAAAAGAAATTACAAACAAAACAACTGAGTGTGCAATGTCGATTTATTTAGCTGATATTCGCGAAAAACCATCAATGTTACTTAATATCAAAACAATTAACTGGTTTTTAAAACAAATTGGTTCGAAAGGTCAATTATACATCGTTCTTATTTGTAATAATGAATTACAAGTATCTGAGCTAAAATCCCATGTTAGCGCTACAGATTTAGACCTAATAGTCATCAAAGACCAAGATCCTGAAACTGCTATTCAATTTACTGAAGCAGTAACCGGTGAAATTATCAAGTATAACGAGAGAAAGAAGAAATATAATGAAGCATCTCCAAGAGCTCGATAAGCCCGAGAATATTTTATTAGAATTTTGACTGTTTACCATGTTTTATTTATGCGTATTCTTCTGTTATGTATGTAAACTATAGATTTATTAATAAATATTGTATTTACTATTCATAGGTTAACTGATTGGAATAATTTATAACAACTGATATCAGTATAAGAATTTCATTCTTTTCTCTCGTTTAGATGGTCAACCAGGCTGTCAGAAAGAAAAGGATGTCCAATAAGTATCTAGACTTCCATTATCTGACATTCGTTTCATGAATCATCGATTTCATCATAGATATCCTCAAAATGAAAAAAACACCTCCACATTATCTGCAACGAGTTGTATGACATGGTTTTTGTCGCATTAAAAATTGTTCATATTCTTTCTGCATTAAAAGCAATGTTCACTGTGAATAATGATAATATACTTGGGATGCGCCACCTGAATCATACGTCAGCCAGAACTAGAGAATTTGGTTAACCCAATAATTTGGAGTTAAGTCGAATTTGGAATAATGAACTATATTCCATATGCCGTATTCGACCAAAGAGTTCATATTGATTGTAAATTCTCAAAGGATTGTAAAGTGAAATTGACAAATGAGATTTTCTCTTGATTAATATCATTTATTACACATACAAAAAAAAGAGTAACGGCAAACTTTAATGTTTTGGTGTGTTTCAATTTGTATTTTGCAGCGAATATCTATGAGTGTTGCATTTTGGAAGAACAAGTATTAGAGTTATAATATGTTGATAAAAGTATGGGAAATTGGTCAATAGAACAGCTGTGATGTTAACAATAATTTTGTTAATAAAATTAATTATAATTCGCAGGTTTCCCAGTAACCAGCAACAACCTTCTTAAGCTTGAGCTCGATAGAAGAATCGTTTAAAACGTAAGTTGAACTTTCAGGAACAATTTCTTTCGGTAAATTGACATGTACAGAGATTGGGCGCTGTCTATT
>MRSU01006378.1:0-26196 GCA_008369845.1 Trichomonas gallinae
CTACAGTAGAGCCCAAGAAAACTCCACCGGGATTTTTTTGATGGGAATCTAGCATTTTAATGGTCACTATGTGCTCATTCAATATTATTAATTTACAGAATTTTTAGTTGTATTTTTCTGCCGGACAACCTTTTTTTTTTAAATTGATTTGACATTTTGAACACATAATATGCCAACTATGTCAATCAAAATATAATTTTATCTTTCTATATTTTTAAACAGATAGGAATAATAATAACTACATGAATATCATGAGAATAAATGAAACTGAAACAAATTTAATTGCTTTAATGGGTACATGTGCATTAGACGATATTGGAACTGTTTTTAACTTAGTTTCTAGGAGCTTAACAACCTCTATTGAAGCCCAAATATTTTGACTATCTTTTGTGTTGATGTCTATACCAGGTACTGAGAGAATTAGTTTGACAACTTCATGATAATCTTTTGATGAAGCATGAATCAAAACTGTGTTGTTAAATATATCTTTTGCGTTGACATCAAAATTAGGAACTTTGAGAAGAAATCTCACCGAATTTATTTTGAACATCAATAAAAAAATATTTGGTATCCAAAAATGAAATCTTATTAAATTCATTACCAAGATCGATACTATACAAATATGGAATGAGATTTTATGTTGGATTTGATTGATTTTTATTTTGAACTAGTCATATTAGTACTACCAATTTATAATTTCATCCAAAATAAGTCATCATTGAAATAATATAAGCTACTAATGATGTGGTCGGACTCCATTAATAACTGCTTCTAAAAGTCAAATTTATCCACTTCAGAACAAATATGAATCGGTCCAAATCATTTAAATAATGCATTTTATAAATTCCGAATAGATTGGAATTTATTCAACGATATCGCACTAAAAAATTGTTTCATAAGATCGGAATTCTTTCAACGAAATACGTTCATATTCATGCTACAGGTACAAATTTCTCATGTGAAGAAGAAGAAATTGTTTCGATTTTAGTAATGAGATATCATAATATCTTGAATCCGAACATAATTTTTCCAAAATAATATAGGAATCATTGTTTTATTGTGCTATATGATATGAAAGAAAGTAAAAAAAATCATTTCTGAAAAAAAAAAGAAATTTTAAAATCGAATTTGTTATGAATATTAATTTGTAAATATAGATTTTTGAAAATTTCTGAGAATCTATTGTTTTGCTAAAATAGTGTCTAAAAGTGTATCCTGCACATAATAAACGATTGGACGATATAATTTTGATAAGTCCATCGTTCCTCCTTCATCACAAAATTGAGAAAATCGTCGTTTTTGTTATGGTCAAAAATGCTTTCAACTTCCAAAGTAACTCGCTTCAGTTCTCAGTACTCCAATTGCATCGAATTCGTGCTCAATGGGAAGAAGATGGTATTGGAGGAGGGGTCGTTCGATCCAACAATGTCTCTCGCGTCTTGGTTAAGATTGGATGAAACAAATCTTAAAGGAACGAAGATCGGATGCGGTGAAGGTGGATGCGGTGCCTGCACTGTGCTTGTTTCTTCTTTTGATCCGATCACAAAGACAATCAGACATAGATCTGTAAACTCGTGTTTAATGCCTGTTGCACAAGTCCATCACCAGACAATCACAACAGTTGAAGGACTTGGTTCCGTTGAAACTGGTCTTAATCCGATTCAGCAAGCTTTTGTTGAACATCACGGAACTCAATGCGGATATTGCACGCCTGGCTTCATAATGAATGGATATTCGCTTCTTCTTGAGAATCCTACACCAACGACACACCAAATTGATGAGCATTTCGATGGAAATCTATGCCGTTGCACTGGATATCGCGGAATTCAAGAGGCAATGCGTGAGTTTTCCACGGATAACAAGCCAAATGACTCTGTTTTGAAGGATTCATATAAGAGAAAGACAGCAACTAACGTTGTTCCAGAAGTTCCGATCGAATTCCAAGGAAGCTGCGAAAATCCAGTTCGTCTACGCTACAAGAATTACGATTTTTACATTCCAACGACAATTGATCAGGTTTTACAGATCAAAAAAGAGAATCCAAAAGCAGAAATTATTGTTGGTGGCTCTGAAGTCTTAATTGATATTAAATGGTCAGGTCCTACACGCACAGTTTACATTTCTACGCATCGCATCCCAGAATTATACAACATATCATTGAAAGACGGAAATCTTACATTTGGAGCAAACACATCACTCCAAGATATCGAAGTCTTCTGCAAACAGCAAATTCCAAAGGTTAAACCACATGAAGGCCGCATTCTTCGCGAATTACACGATAGATTACAAGTTTTCTCATCTACGCAGATTCGTAACACAGCTTGTGTTGTTGGCAACATAGTTCATGCAGGTGCTGTTACTGACATGTCCAATTTCCTTCTTGCCGCTGATGCAATTTTGCATATTCGAAACGCAGATACAAATCAGTTCAGACTTGAGCCAATGACTGACTTCTTTACAGGCTACAGAAAGATCAAGCTTTCTCCTCAAGATGTCATCACCCAAATTGATGTTCCATTAATGAAGGAAAATGAGCACTTCTTCGTATTCAAACAAGCTCACCGCCGTGAAGATGACATTTGTATAGTCTCATCTGCCTTCAAAGTCAGAATTTCCGATGATAACACAATTGAATATATTGCTCTTGGTTATTCCGGCATGGCTGCTTTTCCACAGCGTGCTAAGAAGGCAGAGAAGTTCCTCACAGGTAAGAAATTCACTCTCGAGAACATTCAAGAAGCAATGAAAATTGTAAACGAACAAGACCTGCCTCTTGTCGAAAATGCACCAGGTGGACATGTTCAGTTCAGGCGTGAGCTCGCAAATTCATTCTTGTTCAGGTTCTTCCACCAAACAGAGAAAGAGCGCGGAAGGCCGCACGACGAATCCGCCTGCGGCATCATTCCTCGTCCAGGAGCTGAATTCTCTGTTGCTCGCGCGAACATGATCATTGACGGCAAAATGAAGGAAGACGTCGAACTTCAGAAGCAGCCTAAATACGTCCACTCTCCTCTCCACATGAGATCAGCTGCTCAGCAAACAACAGGTGAAGCTGTTTACACTGATGACATGCCGACATTTCCACACGGTTTGCACGGCTACTTCGTTTTCTCGACGGAGCCGCATGCGAAGATAAAGAATGCCGACTACCGCAAGGTCTTATCATATCCAGGCGTCGTCGATGTTGTCACTTACAAGGATATCAGAGGTTCAAATCTCGTCGGTGATGTCATGAAGGATGAACACGTTCTCGCTGAAGATGAAGTCGTTTTCGTTGGCCAGCCAATTGCTGTCGTTGTTGCAAAAGATGCAGTTACAGCTTACCGTGCATCCAAACTTGCGAAAATCGAATACGAGAAGCTCCCTGCTATTGTATCAATTCAAGATGCAATTGACGCAAAGTCTTATTATCCGATCCATCACAATGTTGTTGATGGTGATGTCGAACAAGGCTTCAAGGAGTCAGATTATGTCATCGAGGGCAACACATCAATGGGCGTTCAATCTCACTTCTATTTGGAGACTCATGCTTGCCAGGCTGTACCAGGTGAAGATGGCCACATGAACATATATGCTTCAACACAGAATCCTACATTCACACAAGCTGAAATCGCAAGAGTCTGCAACATCCCGGCAAACAAGATTGAAGTCCACGTCAAGAGACTTGGTGGCGGTTTCGGATCTAAAGAAACACGCTCAATCATGATATCCAATGCTGTCGCTGTGGCAGCACAAAAGCTCAAGCGTCCAGTTAGACTTGTTCTCGACAGAAACGATGACATGGCTATAATGGGCGGAAGACATCCATTCTATGCGACATACAAAGTCGGCTTCAACAAGGATGGAAGGATCATCTCCTACAAGACTGACATGTACGCTGACTGCGGCTGGTCTCTCGATCTTTCTTTGGCCATCACAGACAGAGCACTTTTGCATGCAGATTCCTCCTACAAGATCAAGCATCTGTCAGCTGATACATGGATGTGCAAGACAAACAACATGTCGCACACAGCCTTCAGAGGATTCGGTGCCCCACAAGGTGTCTTAGTCCTCGAAACAGTCATCGAGCACATCGCTAGCTATCTCAAGAAGCCGGTCAACGACATCAGGTACATGAACTTGTACAGAGAAGGAGATGTCACTCACTTTGGAACTGTCCTCGATAACTGCAACGTTGTTCCATCGTGGATGTACATCAAGAACAGGTTCGACATTAACAAGGAAAGAAAGAGAATCGATGAATTCAACGCAACACACAAATATAAGAAGCGTGGACTTGCCATGGCTCCTCTTAAATTCGGTATTGCCTTCACCTTTGGAACACTCAACCAATCTGGCTGTTTAATCCACATTTACAAGGATGGAACAATTTTGTTGTCGCATGGCGGTGTCGAAATGGGACAAGGCTTGCACACAAAGATGTGTCAAGTTTGCGCTGATGCACTCAAAGTTCCAATCGAGTTAATTCACGTTGAAGAGACATCAACTGACAAAGTTGCGAACACGTCAGCAACAGCAGCTTCATCAGGTGCTGATTTGAACGGTCACGCTATTGTCCATGCTTGCGCTCAATTGAACATGAGACTCGCCAAGTATAGGACACCCGACAGAACATGGGCTGATGCTTGCAGAGCTGCATGGTTTGACAAGGTCGATTTGACAGCACACGGATACTATGGAATGCCGAATGTTGGATTCGATTTCGTCAAGAAACAAGGAATGCCTTTCCAGTACTACGTTTATGGTGCCTCTGCATCCGAAGTCGAGATTGACACGTTGACAGGCGATCATCAAGTCATACGCAGTGACATCGTGTTTGATGCTGGCGATCCACTCAACCCAGCCATTGACATGGGCCAGATCGAAGGAGGTTTCTTGCAGGGCTATGGATGGCTTACAATGGAAGAATTCATCACTGGTGATGAGAAGAACAAATGGGTCAAACCAGGCAAGGTTCAGACGAATGGACCAGGCTATTACAAGATTCCAGGCTGGAATGACGTCCCAATCAAGTTCCACGTCGGACTTCTTCCACACTCTCAAAATCCACTCGGCGTTTATTCATCCAAGGCAATCGGTGAACCACCATTACTTCTTGCAAACTCCATTGCATTCGCCATAGTTGATGCTATTAAGGCTTCGAGGAAAGACCATGGACTTTCTGAAGAATTCCAGATCGATTATCCATTAACATCAGACAGAATTCGCGTGCTCTCAGCACCAAAGATCACAAAATAATTTGATTTGATAACCATAAAAATCTAAGTATATTTTTCTAGCATGAAAGAGTATATACAGAAAAATTATAGTTTACATGGCAAAAAGTTTTCAATTTTTTGACAATAATTGAATTTCTATTTTTGACAGATTATTTATTTAATTTTTTACATGGCAAATTGTAAATAATGAGAATAATTTTTTCCAGATTGGAATATTGTGAAGATGTTTGGGGATAATAATTTATTGTATAACTTCATATTGGTAGTTTGTATATGTATATCAAATTAGAAGATATAATATTGCATAATTAAAACTGGCAAGATTAATCATTATTTGACATTTTCTAATGTAAACTCGATTTTTACATGTCAAAAAAGAGTTTTTAATGCCAATTTATTGAAATTTGTCGCGTCAAAACGGTTTTGATTTCATTTTATTTAATAATCAATTAGAAAATGTTATCTATGACTAATGTGATCAATAGAGGTTACTCTATTTTCTACATGTCCCTCACAGCCTTCTGCATTGTTGCCGGAGTTGGAGCTTTGATGGCATGGTTTTACCCAATGGACCCTTACGTCTATTTCGGAGTTTCATACACCCGCGGCATCGGTTTAACAAGCAGAAGATACGAAGAAACTTACCTCGCATTAAATGTCACTGCTGATTTCTCAAAATTGGTTCGCGTCAATACAAGACTTTTCTACGCATATATCGAAGCCGAATGGGAAGACAAGGTTAAGAGAAATGATGAGCATAAAATGGTTATCTGGAACCAGCTTATTTACCGCGAAAAACCAAGAGTCAGATTCGTCGACCAGCCCGCAAACTTCACTATTCGCCAAGTTGGTCCACCACTCAAAGGAAAGTCAGTCAAGCTCAACTTCAAGTTCCAAATGGTTCCATACATTGGATTCTTCAGAACAGCTACAGTCAAGTCAATCGAATATCAGCTTCCTAACTTCTACTCCCTCCCACCATACCTCGAGGAGAAGAATTAAATAATATATTATATGTATCTGAACGAAAATAATTTTACTCTAAACAAACATTATTTTTTTATAATTCCTTTTTTAGCTTTAGCCTAAATAACAAGTATTTTACGAATGAGTTTTATAACATAAAATAATAACAAAGAAAAAATTATACTGGCTTTGTTGTAGCATTCAAGATATAAGTCAAACTTGTTGGTTGGTCAGGGATATTTGAGTTGATTGTGAAGACGAATTTCGCCATCACTTGATCGTAAATATGAATTTCACCAACACAGCCTTGAATGTTGCCGACTTTTAGAATCTTCTTGAACTTTTTCATATCAACCAATGCTTCTGCTTCTTCCATTGTAGCTAATTCAGTTTGACCAACAAGATCAAGGCCTGGAAATGTTGTTTCAACGCTGATTGAGTCACTTTCAATCCTCATCTTGAATTCTCCCTCTTTATTGGCCTTTAAAGTCAGCAGTGGATTAATTTCTTTCATTTCATTGACCCAATTCATAATTTGTCGAATATTTGGTAATTTTACAGATACTGATGGCGTACCCCATTCAGGCTCTTGGTAAGTTTCAGTCATTCTTGGAGATAAAATTGTTGCGGCAACTCTTTGTATCAATTGCTTTGTAGTGTCATTGCTGCGCTGGTCAAATTCTAATACTGTTCCTTCACGATGCTTTTTAAGCAGCATATTCATAGTTGGAGAAGTTTCATTTGTTAATGCTTGGGAAAGTTGCTGGGAATTGCACTTTAATGTGATGATATCATCACTTTTAGAGTTAATTGTGTACTTTGCGAAGATCAAATTAACACTGCAACCGATCCAAACTGCAATTTGATTGAATCCTTGAGGAACAACAATGGAAAGCATGGTTTTGGAGAAATGAAGGATCACTTCGCCACCGCATACAGTGAGAACGCTCACCAAACTTGAGAAAATTTCGGTATTGACTGTTGCAATTAACTTCATTGGTAAAGAGTGAACTTCCCCGGACGATAAATCTTCCCTTATTAGATTTTTGTCATGTAAAGTTTTTATTTGACAAAAATGATTTCTTTTTAAATGACTCAGAATAAGAATCTATTTCATCATAGTACTGACATAGTAATCAAGATGTCTTGAAATATTTTGTAACAAGTTTAGATTAATAGATAATACGTAGTAACATAATTTGCTTTGACGATACATGATTTTTGTCATGTAAATATATTTGGCAAAAACAATTGTAACTCAGAATTAGACTTTATAATATCGTAATACTGGTGTAATGATCAGGATGTCATGAAATATTTCGCAGCATGCTTATTTTACTAGATAATAAGAAATCACCTAATTAGATTTAAAGCATTTTGTTTTATGTCATGTAAAATAATTTATTTGACAAATTTTGATTTTTTTTCTCGATCTGTTTCATCAAGAATAGCATAATAAGTGTTTAATAATAAGTTGCAAATTTTTAAATTTGGATAGAATATCACCAATAGAATATGATAGTTGTGAGTAAAAAGTATATTTGAACAATACTTTCCACGATAATTTGAGTTTATGTTGATGATGATTTTTGCAATGCAACCGAATATAATTTTTTTGTTTATGATTGTGATCGAATGCTATAAATGTGTGTAATCAAATGGTAGTGAAATTAAATCAAAATCTTTAATGTTTGCATTTCTTGTGATTTCAACATTTTCAAGTATCTACACATTGGATGCTGGAAATGATGGTATTAGAGTTGGTATAGCATCAAATGAAAATGGAGTTGGAATTCAGCCTTCTTCAAGAGGTTTGAGATCAACACCAAATTTTATCGGTTTAATGAACGAAACAAGAGGCAATGAAACACGCACAAAAATTACATACGGATATGAAACAATCATCGCAAAGTTCAGAGACTTAAAGTTTGTTCAACATAATCCATTTAAATACTTAGCAAATCACAATGGATACAAATTGGAATCATTGCATCCATCTGTAGCGTCTGCGCTTCTCTTGAGAAGCATTGTTCAGACAATATCACAGAAAGATCAAATAATTGTTTCTGTTCCTTCATCATCATCACCTCATTACAGATCATCTATGCACGAAATGGCCCAAATCGCTGGTTTCTCTGATGTTGAAATCATTGATCAAAGCACAGCTCTCGCATCAGCATATGTTGTTGAAAAAATCAACAGAACGAAGCGCAAAGATGAGACAGTTATATTTATCGATATAGGCTATTCACAATGCGAAATTACACAATGGAAATTCTCACCAATTCCAAATCGTGTTAATATGACTTTACAAAAGTATCATTACACTGACAAAATCAGTGGAATGAAAATTGATGAATTATTTGCGCTTCACATCAAATCAAAATTAAATCAAGAATTAGATCAAGAATCTCTGTTAAAGATTGGAAGAAGAGCGAAAGAAATCCTTTCTTCCGAAGAAAATGCTGAAATCTACATCCACCAGTTAAACACAACAATCAATATAACACGCGAAGAAGCAAGAAAAATTACAAATCCGATTATTTCGAGTTTATCTGGAATTTTTAATGGTTTCCATGCAGATACAATTGAATTGGTTGGTGGAGCAACAAAATTCTTTGCTATTCAAGAAAAATGCAAAGAATTATTTGGTGAATCGTGCAAATTAGATATTAACAGCGAAGAAATCATTGCTCTTGGGACTGCTTACTATGCTGCTCTCAAAACAAAGATTCTCGGTAATGTTAAATTATTTATCGATAGACCGGCAATTTTCGATTATTTCGTCAACAAAAACGGCAAAACAGTTAAATTATTGTCAGGTGGTCAGCCATATACTCGCAAATTCTTCAATGCCCTTGAAAAATCACGTTTCGAATTTACATTATCAGCAGAATTGCCTAAATCTCTTCATGAAAGCGTAGATGTTGAAGAAGCTAAGTCAGCTAAAGGTCCATTCACATTAGTATTAGTAGATGGATTTGAGAAATACGAAGGAAGGGGCGACGAAGAAGGTAGATTCTTCCTGAATGTTACTCTTCTTCCAACTCGCGGCTACGGCGAATATATTGTTACACAAGTATCAGGCAAAGGCAAGAGGATGCTGTTCGATGTATCAGAAAGATGCCCAGACGACAAACGCGCGCCAAGTGGAGACTCTTTCGAGACGATGAAGAAGGAAGTTAACGCGATAAAAACAGCAAAACCACTGAATGTCAAACTCGAATTAGAAGGATATTTGGCTGAATTAGAAGACAAAATTACGTTTGATCCTGATATGGGCTACGTAATAACTAAGGAAGAAATGGTTGGTGCGCTGAATTTCATTTCAGAAACCAGACAAAGTATGACGAATCTTACAAAGAAGAGAAGACTCACAAAATTGCTGAATTCCGCCCAACTCAGATTGAGTGAGTTTGTTGTGAGAGCAGAAGAGCATAAAGAGAGACCTTCAGCTGCTGAAACACTGAAGAAGGCAATTGAGCACATCGAGCATAGAATCCCTTCGGCTACATCAGATGATGCGACGATTAATTCTGTCAAAGATTTCATTCAGAGCTCAAAGGATTACATGAAGATGGCCATGGAGATAGACAGATACTCAACACCAGTCATTCTCGCTAAAGACTTAAGAAGACGCGCTGAGAATGTCTTGAAGAAGGAAACAGATTTGTTCGCTGGAAAGAGAGCTTCAAATGCTCAGGAACTTTAAACACACTGTTGTATATTTTCACTAAATAATGATTTATATCGAACTAATTTTACTATTTATTGAAATTTTTATCTATTTTTTGAAGATTAAAATAGAAATATATTGTTCTAATTGCATAATACAATGGTATAACTAAAATTAAATTTTATTTGCATTAACATGATTAGAATTATTTCAAGATAAATTTATCCAATCAATAAAAATGAAATATTACGCGAAAAATGATGTTATAATGCATAATGTAGTTTATCCATTGATTTATTTTTGGTTTTCAAAAACAAATTTAGGTGATTTTCAAGAAATACATTAATTTTCTAAATTTTTTTATATTATACATTTGTAAAATTGTATTTACATTTTTCGAACTATTCGTATTCGTGATGCTAACATGATATAGATGCTAAATTTTGGTTATCTGGGGATTTTTGTGCCAGTAGAATGTCAAATATTTACATGTCAAAAGTGATTCTGACATATTCAAAATTTTGCAATGTAAAGTGACAAAAATCGAATTACAATGTTATCAAGTTCGAGTTCGAATGGTCTTCTGCCGATGATCGTTCGATTCTTAAACACTAGGGACACCAGTATGGAAAAGCTGCAAAATTTCATCAATGAATCAACGACAGAGCAGCTTGTTCCTTCATTTGCTTTCCTAGGTTTTTGGTTAACATCGAATCTTGCAAATGGAGCCGACCAAACGACATCAGCGAGCGTACAGGCTGCATTCCACTTGATTGATTTGATAATCAACAAAGTTCCGCCGGTTATTTTATTATCTGGAATCTCAGATTTGAACTGGGGCATGAATCAGCCTAGCTGGACACTCAGCGAGTTCTTTCAGCCCGTTTTTGAACGCATTAGAAAGATAAGAAGTTTCGTTAAACCATTTTCGCTAGAAACACACATATTGAGATATCCACAGATATACATAACCGGAGATAAACCGCAGATGCTTAAATTTCCGGGCTTGTTCTTAGAAGTTGAGGCAGATCCAGCATATCAGATTTCTTGCATTCATCATTTCAAGCGTTTGATATTGAATCATGCTCCTCTTGATGCGTTTAAGCCATTAACAGAATACAGAAACTCAAGATTAACTCTAACTTACGCAATCATGGATTTAATCTCCGAACTAAATTCCAACAGAAAAGCCACTCACTACGAATTACTCTTCACATTCGCTACGATTTTCTTGTATGTACAAGGTTTTGCTCTTTCCAATGAAATTGATGGACAAATTCTCTGCGAATTTCTTCAAAGTAGGCCATATATTTCGCCATTTTGCATGCTAGCTATCGTCAATCACATTCAATTTAACAATTATTTATTCAATCTTTTAATTCCAGCGCAATTAACAAAAGGTGACATAGATAACGAAGCAGATGCTATTGCGGCTATCGAAAGCCAATACAGAATTGTCGATATGTCAACAGATGACAAACTTACATCTTTGATCGAATATATTCCAAGCGTTTTAGCGCGATATTTCCTTTCCAATCTTCCACCCGCCAACGAAAAAGATCTTGGAAAGACACAAAATGAAAAAATCGCATTTATGTTATTAACATGCAAAGTTACTCTAGTACAGATACGTTATATCGTTGAGAATGCTCGTGATAATGAATATGGACCTCAATACGTTGCGATAATGAGCAGCCAATTGATGACCTTGTTCATTTTTGGTTTTCATCATACTTTTTCTGAATGTTGCAAGAACAAAATATTCACGCCAACACTGATGACGATGATTGAATGCGTTCTTGCCAATATTTTGCCTATCAGAAACGAAACAATTGCAAGAAAATTCCTAGATTTAACTGGAAAAGACGTAGATTTGCAAGAAATGACCATTCGCGCGATATTCTTCTTTGTTAGGATCATTGCTCCACTTCCAGTCCATAAGACAGTCATTCCTTCCGTTTTACAAGTAATTGGATCTGCGAATACTCAAAACCAGCAACAAAACGAGTCTGGACTTGAAAAAGTCGCATTAGTTTTGCTCATTAAACTGCTCCATGTCTGTCCACCTCGATTAACTGATGAAGTTGCGAAAAAGATTGAAGAATCAAGTAATATTTTAGTTTTATTGACCTACATTGAAGCATGCACAAATCTAACTGATGTAAACTTATGTACAGAAGCTACAAAGATCCAAGAATTCAGAGATAAATTAATTTCAATTTTACCATTTAATTCGGACAAAAAGGCCCCATTATACATTATCGAGTCCATCAACCAGAGCATTTCAAGCTCCAGGTTCGATAAGTTGTCTCTCGGCTGCTTGCGCGCTTACAAGAATTTCACGCAATCATCAAACATGAATGCTAGCGAACTTTTCGATGCGTATTTCTTGAGTTTCACCTCTACAGTTCAAAGATACGAGTTCGCGCATCATTTGATGCAGCACTGCAGGAGATATCTGGCTTCCAACGACGACATCCTTGAGAAAGATTATCAGCTGCAGATAACTACAAGAAACCTGGCTGTTTTGCTCTCGCAGCAGCTTCTTCCAAGATTATTGTATTATAAGCACGAATACCTTGCGAATATATTGATAGATGCGATGATTCCAGCACTTTTGGCTGACAAAATGCCACTTCACTGGTTCAAGATGTTTTTGACAAGGAACTGGCATCTTCTGACTCCTGAAATGTCGTCGAAACTGAAGACTCAGTTTTTGTCTCAGATCCCACAAGCAAACGAATATTTAGTTCCAGACGGCCCAGAGATGGCGAAGCAGATTGGCACCAAGCTCCACGAGATCGAGAAAACAGTTCAGCAGGATCCAGAGGTCATCGTTCGCGAATATCAGTCTCAGTTCGACCACATGAAGGCCTTCTCCGTTTGCGCTATTTTACTGTCGAACAAGACATCACAGAATATCATCGAAGAACTCGTGGCGCAGATATGCGATGTGATGAAATCGTGGCCTGAGAGAGAGTTATCCTGCAACTGCTTGATGAGAGTCATCGCCGAGTTGCCACACGATATATGTATACAGTTCTTCACCACTGTTTGCCAGAAGACAATTTCGCCGATTGTTATGAAGGCTATGAGAATATTCCTGACGTATGTCACACTTGAAGTCTTCAAGGAGATCTGCTATAATCTCAAGGGAATAATCGCCGGAGATTCTCAGAGATTGTCTGATTGTCTGCAGATATTGATGTCTAACTTTATGAGACTCAAAGGAGATCCAAGCGCAGCAACAGCAATGCTGTGCGGTTTCTTGGAGAATGTTAGTACATCTACACCTAAGGATCTCCAAGAAGAAGTCATTGATGCAGTTGGATTGACTTACATTACACTCAAACTGCACAAATCAAGGCCAACGCTCATCAACGCTTCTTCAAGATTCCCACCTGAAATGAAAGCAATCATTGCTAGTAGCCTGGATATCAACTCACCTTCAAAGTCTGCCGATACAGCACCATTCTTGAGTGCAAAAGCTCAAAACTTCCATAACTTATGGACTTGAATTTTGTTATTATATCTTAAATATGTGTTTTATTTTCAATATATTTACGTTTGAAGGCAAGATATGTGAAACATTTTTCTAATAAATTCTTCGGACCAAGTAATATCATTTATCCTGCAAGCATACACACAATTAGCTGCAAATAAAATATGAAGCTCATCGATATATTTCGTTCATATAAACTATGCTGAGTTTTCTAAAAAATGATCAAAGAAAGAAAAATAGGGGGTTGACTATGAGGATCTAGAATTCATACGAGTGTTTCTAAATTCATGCAAGAATGGGTTAGGATCTATAATTTCATGCATTTGTTTGCTAAATAACACATGAACACAATATTCATTTTACTGCAAACGAATTCATACATCAATGCTAATTCAATATATTGATATGAATTCATTAATATAAATCAGATTTTCAAAGAGGATTTGAGTTTTTTTCAATTTTATCATGGAAATCAACTTCTCACCTAATATTCATTATAATTACTGTTAATTTAGTATTATAATGATAGTTGAAGAGTATGATTTTAAATTTAAATAATATATAATTTTATAAACTTTCTCTTTAAAAATGGAAACAAAAGAAATACTATTCTTTCATGAGAGTTACGAGTTATCAACATAGAATTCGGCATCAACAGATCTTAATTCAATTGTCCAGGACAGCATCAAAATGCTGAGGGAGAACAAGAAGCCGAACTCAAAGGCAGCTGATAGTGTAATGAATGTTGCTGGTCCGATGAACATGCAACAATAAGAAATTAAAGATGTGAGGAAGAAGAATAAGCGTGTAATCTTTAAGCACACGTTCATCTCTCTCCATAGTATGAAGACAACGAATGCGTTGAACAGGAAGAGTAAGAAATAGCCTGTAAATAAGAAAGCAAGATGTGTTTCTAATTGTGTTTCAATTGTGACACCTGCAACACCGAGAAAGCATATTGGTATTAAAAACATCATTGTCTGGCCGAAGCGTACAAACCAATTCGGAAATGTGCTCCAAATTTCACCCCAAATGATTATTAAGTAGAGGAGAATGATGAGTAAAAACGTGAGAACTGTAATAGCTGGTGAAAAGAATTTTGTATTGTAAATACCTGTAACAACTTCAGAAATCGGTGGTAAATATCCTGCCCAGCGTCCTTCCATTACAAAGAATGAGTACAGGGCGCCTAATGTAATCAACAGACCAACAAAAATGAATGTTGGCAATAATGCAATGTTGAATTTCAGGAAAAGCATAAATCTTTTATTGTTTTATATGATATCGTCTTCATAAAAATCGTTTTGACAAATGACAATTTACATCTTTTCAAATATTTGATTTATTGTCAAAAATATATTTGAATTTTGACAAAGTACAATTTACATCTTTTCAAATATTCAAAATATTTTTGACATTTGACAGGCAATTCGACATTTTCAAATTTACATCTTTTCAATAATTTGTCAAAAGTATTTTTTAACAATCGAGAACTGACGATTTAAAATAACTTCAAGGAACAAATGCCATTGATAATGGTAAAAGAAACATTTGTGAATCCGCTGCATATCGATGGAATCAAAATTATACAATTATAACATTGAAATTAAAAATGTGTAAGAGAATGATATCAAATTTGATTATTTTAAAAACATATGAGAAAATTAGTATTATATTTCGTTTATTGGTACAGGATCAGCGTTGGAATTGGCAATTGGTGGACCAGTTTCGCCAGTTGGACAGATCGGATATTCGTGATATGGAGTATTGATTTCGTCAGGTGGATCATTTCCTGCAGGCTGTGCGCACTGATTTGGATCAGGATTAGAATAAATCTGTTTTAATTCATGTTCATTAGACGAATCATCTGATTTCGCTTGTTTTCTCCTTTTACAATAATTGTAGCAGCATATAATTATTGCAGTAATAATCATAAGTAGAAATATTCCACCAAATAAACTTCCAGCAATAATCGCATCTTTAGTGCAATCATTATCGATACAGAGATCATCATCGTCATATCCTGCATGAATTCCTGCAGGCCCTCCAGATGATTTTTCATCTCCTTTTTTTCCGCCTCTTGAACGTCCACCTGAACGACCGCCTCCGCCTCTCCCACCACCACCTCTTCCACCACCTCCACCAAGTGGAAGTCGATTGGCTGCAGACCATACAAACATATTTTTGTTCTTTGTCAAAATTCTTCGAGAAATTTTTAAAATTCCTAATTTTATAATCATTATATTTAGTCGTAATACATATACAGAATAAAGATTTTTCAAAAATCAGTTAAATTTGTAAAATTTTCAAAACAGATCCATATTGAAAAGTCGACTTTTTTTTATGATTCCTAAGTTAGAAAATTAATCAGATCAGAAAATTTGATAATCACAACCATATTAAAAATCATCTGTTTAAAATGATTTCATTTTTACCTAACTAATATTTCTTCAAAAGAAATTTAGCAGAATTGAAGATTCATATATTGTTAAAATAAGTTAACTATTGGTATATATGCATATTACTTAAATATTATATATTCAAACAATAAAATAGACATTGTAGTATTCATCTAAATAATTTCCAAATAGAAACGAAACAACACTAATTAATAAAAGTATATATCTCTATTCTGACAAGCATATTTCATATTACTGAAAAAATCAATTGCTTCTAATAAAATATCAAATATGAGGAAACTGCTTTGCTAAATATGTTAATTGGTTTATAAATATGTCATCACAATTACATTTTATTAATGATATAAAGAAATAAATATTCCGAAAGTCTATAATAATTAATTTTGTGGGGCAAGCTCGTCATGAACGTATTCATCTATTGATTGACAGTTTGTTGTTCTCATAACCAATCCAATTAAGATGATGAGAATCAATAAGAATGGGCAAAGCATCAAAACTTGCCTGCTGTAAGGCTCAGGTGGAGGCATTGGTGTGGCCTTCCTGATTCCTGGTGTCTTCGGCGATGGAATTGGATATAGTGTGTATTTTCCTTCAATTTTATTGCAATTGAAGCAAGCAGACTTTTCATTGAGTATACCATCATGGTTTTTATCCAACCCACAGTTCTGCAGCTTGACATTGTAAATTTTAATAACTGTTGGCGCTGGAGTTCTTTCAACTTTGCGTTTCTTCACGCTATCCATAGAAAGCTTGGATGGCTTCTTCGTAGGTGGTGGTGTGAATGATGTTATCTGTACTACAACGTTATTATCTGTAATTACAGAGTCTTTAAGGTAAATTTCGGAATCAGTTTGTATAATCACGTCTTTTTCGAGTGTATTGTTAACAATATTGAAGTACTGCAGGACAATGATGCCAATATTAGTAGAATTATGATTAATCGTCATAGTTGATGTTCCGTGATTATATGCGATATAGCAATAACTACCATCGAAATGGTATGGTCCAACAGATTTAAGGCTTCCTGAGCCACTAACTATCTTCGAATATGTGATATTTGTCTCGATTAAAGATTGTTCTCCGCCAGACCAAATAATTGGGGCTCCTTGTAAATCTGGGGCTTGTGTAGGGCATTTGTTGAATGAATTTCTGTGGGATCTGATTGCATTTCTTGTATTTCCGTATGCAAAAATTGCCTGAGCTGCAGCATATGCTGAACAACGCAGGAAAACGTTATCTGTAAGTTGTAAGGATCCGGATTTAATGTATAAAGCGCCTGCATCTTTTTCAGACAAACAATCTTCGAAGAAACATCTTTCAAACATTACTATGGCATCTCGGCCCATAGATGTGAATGCCCCTCCAGATATATTGTTCTTGCAGTGTAAGAAATAGCAGTTAAACGCAGTAAAATGTTGATAAACTTGATTAAAATTATTACTAGTAGCGTTATTTAATAAATTCGAGTCTAGTTGTACTACTGATCTCAATGCGTGCGAAAATACAGCGTTGTTGAATTTGATGTCGATCGAACGAAACTGAAATGGATTTGCGAACTTGTTAAATCGAGATTTGTCTATTGTGATACTGTTCATTCTCATATGAGAAAATGGCATCATGTGAATTTGACTCTGAAGACTAATTTTACTAATAGTTAAATTAAGCATAGAAATTGTCACTTTTTAGATTTTTAACCTTAAATATTTCATAATTAAATTTCTTTTATTTTCGATTCTAACCATGAATATAGCATCACTATCATGTGTATATATAATATCCTAAATCCAATAAGCTATAATTGATATAATATTCTTGCATGAATTACTAATATATTTGCAAAATTTATCTGAAATTGTATATATTGATCATAGCTCATATTAAATGCTTTAGAAATCATATTTGAAATTTTTCAAATTATATTTCTTCTAAATGCAAAACACGATAATATATTTGCTATCATCAAGTTAAAGAATAATACATAGTTTTATTTATTTACAATTCAAGATCATCTTCTTCTAAAGTTTCATCGTTGTCTCTCAATACTCCTTCCAACTGTTCGAGTAATTCTCTTGCTCTTTCGTTGTTAGGCTCTATCTGCAATGCATCTTGTGCATAATCCATAGCGGTCTGATAGTCTCTCTTTACTGAGTAAATCTCAGCCATCTTGTAATTGAAGAAGAAGAGGTTTGTTGCATTTCTGTGCTTCTTGAGTAGCTCTTCAGCAGCTTCAAGCTCATTATCCTTCATCAATATCTCAACGATGGCGTTTAGAGCATCTGTGTTTGTGCTGTCTTTCTCGAGTGCGCGCTTCAAAATCTCCATGGCTTTCTTTGAGTCAGCTCCTCTCTTCGCGAGCCCGTATAATGTTATCGCGACATTGCCAGCCCTTGTGCCAGGCTGGAACATTTTGACGGCTGCTGCAGCGAGTGATTCTGCCTCCTCCCAGTTCTTCAGCAAGCAGTTGCAGTGCACTAATGCAGAGAATGAGTCGATGCGCGCTGAAAGTTGGTGTGCGTGAGTGAAGGCTGTTTGAGCCTTCGCGACATCGTTTCTCTGCAATCTGAGCTCACCGTGCCTCATGAAGCCTCTCCTTGAGTTTGGATCTAATATGAGAGCTTTCCTAGTTGCCTGCAGTGCGCGCTGCTGGTCACCAGAAAGCTCGAGGAGATGAGAGAAAGCGAGCCATGCACTTGGTGATGTTGGGTCAATGTTTAAAACCCTTAAGACTGCCTGATTGAGTTCGTTCTTCTTATGCTGCTGCTTGTAGTGGACAGCTCTAAGCTCTATTATGTCCAAGTTGCTGATAGGAATTTGGACTGAGTAGTTTTCAAATAAAGTCATGTTTCCATCTTCGAAAGCGAATTCGCAAATTTTAACTAAAACTGGGATACATCCTGGGATTGACTCGAGAATATTATTGAGATACTTAATTGCACCTTGGTAGTCACCAGTCATTGATGTCTGTAAAGCATTTGCGTAGTTTTTAACATTTTGATTTTGTGAATTTAGTATGAAATCTGGCAATTTTGATCCTATTGTTACTAATTTATCTATAAGTTCGAAAGCAAGTGGGTATTTCTGAAGAACACGAAGTAAATGAGGAATTGCAGGATGATCTGGTCTTGGCGTTGGGTTATTAAGGATATGTACTTGAGCAACGAGCAAATCAAGCTTTGGAGTAAGTAATCTGTTTGAAAAATCCCTGCCTTGGATAATGGAACAACATTTCTGTGGATTGTTCATTCTTAAGTGTGCAATTAAGCGAATTTCAATTAAATCATTTGCTAGTTCTTGATTCAAGTCAAAGAGTTGTATTGTATCAACTGCCTGCAAAGCCTCTTCATATAACTTCATTTCTATTAAAGCGAAAGCACGAGAGATTGATTGTTGTGGTGTTGGCTTCGGTGTCATTTGGCAAGCAATGCTAACTGACTTGTAAAGTCCAAGAGAAATCATTTGTTGCAGATCATTCGAACTCATTTTTATTTTTAAACGTGCACTTCTGACTTTACAAATAATTTACATGGAATTTTGACTTTACAAATAATTTACATGGAATTTTGACTTTACAAATGGTTTACTTGTCAATTTTAATTTTTGGTTCCTATTCCTGATGCATTCATATTATTCCTTATTTACCATTATGGGACAATCCATGACTCATAATATTAGTATTCCAGACAGAAGATACTAATTTTTACTTGTTTTCTCACAAATAGCAAAGAATACGGCTTTGATTTATGCATCAATCATATTAATCATTATAAAGTTGTAAAACTGCTTATCTCATGACCTAATAATAGAAGTTAATAGAACAGCTTTGAATTGTGCTTCAATAGAAAGTCATAATGTTATTACTGATATTATTTTGATTGATAACTGCATTCCATAAGTCTAGTCTAATAAAATATTCGACATAAAAATAATTCAGAATTTTATTACATGACAAAATAATAATTTACATAACAGAAATAGATTTTACATGGCAAATAAAGTTATTTTAATGTTTTCCATTTTCTCGGCTCTTTCATCAAGTAGACTGCTTCAAGTCAGCATCAATGGATCTGCAACCGAGAATTGTACATCTGAAATAATTTGTACATATAATACTGTTATTCAAACTTTAAATGCATCTGATACATTGATTTTTCTTGATAACTTTGTTCCAATTGAAGCAACGCATACAATATTATCGTTTTATGTGAATAATTCGATACCAATGAAGTTCATTGGCTCAAGCACAGTTTTTATTGGAAATGAAAGCGAAACATATTTAATAAATACAACACAACCAGTCGAAATTCGTGACTGCACATTCAGATCTGTGAATATCAAGTTCTATTCTTCATCATCTTCAATCCTTCTCGTAAATTCAAAAATCATGCGCGCAGATTTTCAATCATTTGATGTAAGCACATTTATAGAATCACACGGATCGGATATTTCTTGCCAAAATGTCACGTTTTATAAGATAAATGGCTCATTTATCGATTTAATTTCTGGTTCTCTTACAATTACGCGAACAACATTTAAAGAAATTAACAGTAATGATCCATTAATGATATGTGATGCTGCTAGTATTAAAATAACCAAAGCAGATTTAAGTAATTTCAATGGAATTCCATCAATTCTTAATCAAAACACGTCCAATCTACATATAAGTAATGTTGAAATCACAGACATCTTATTTACAGATACAATAATCAAATCTTTTGCTTCTTCGATATTAATGAAGAAAATTTACATTAAAAACACAACGGCGATGAAACGTGTCATTTTATTGAATGCTACTGATACTCCGTTACTCAAATTCTCCAGATGTACGTTTGATTCAATTTTACCAAAATTAAATCGCAGCCAGTTGATAAATGTCGCAAATTCGAGCATAAACGTCGAAGATATCACATATAAACAAAACACATTCATGTTTGGTGAGTTTTATAACTCATCAGGCTCGATTTCTAACATTACTTTTGAACTGAACAAATTATATAAATCACATTCATTATTAAACATCACAAATTCCAAGATTTCGTCGAAAACAAATAACTTCATCAACAATACTGGAAAATACGGTACTGCTTATAATATAAATAATTCTACAGCGACAATTAGGAATTGCGTCTTCGAAAACAATACCGCTAAAAAGAATGGTGGTGTAATATCATCGATAAACTCTTCTCTTGCAGTTTTAGATTCGAAATTCACAAATAATTTCGCAATTAACGGTGGATCCGTTTATATTGCTGGTGAAAGTTCTTCAGAGTTCACAAAGAACACATTTACCAATAACGCAGCTGATTATGGATTCAATATCTTCATTAAAGGAAAAGGAAAATTGAAGCTTGATCAAAAGATGACAGAAGACCAATTACTTGTAGATGGTGATATAGAAATAAATACAGACTTAACATCCGAAGAAACAACAACGATTGTAACAGAAAAACCAAAAATAAGTTATGAAGGGAAATTATTAGGCGATGTTGTTGATGATGGACCGGAAAATAACAATGCCACTGTTGTTATTGGTGGATTATCAATTTTATTGGTATGCTTATGCGTTTTAGCAGGATTATTAGCAAAAAGATTTGGAAAACGAGCAAGAACAAATATGTATAGCAGCAAATATGCTTAATATAATATTAATGTATGTAAACATTTATTAAATATACAAACATGTGAAAATTTTTTAAAAATAAAATTCAAAATCTCCAATTTCGCTTGCAATGTCTGGATATGCTTTGATTAGTTTTTTAAGTGAGTCACAGATCAATTCTTTCATGATTGTAACTGAATTATTTATCAATTTTTCATTTATTTGTTCTGTAGTGAAAATTCCCCTAGAAATTATAATTAGAGACCTTATAACAGGTTGCAGCATCAATTTAACTTCTAATGGCGCATATTGTTTCAATAATTCCAAATCAAGAGGCTCTGGAGTTGTTAACTGGCATAAACCAGGAATATATTTATTAAATAGCTCTTTTATAAATGTTTGGTTCCTTATCTTAATAAGTTGACGAGTAAAATCATATAATAAATCGATTTTAATGATATTATATAGTTGTGTGATTATAGAAACGTATTCTTCATCTGTAAAATCTGAAACAATATTACAAAGCTCTGTAAATTTCGCTGTAAATCTTAGATTATATTTTTGAAATGTTTCTAATTGATTTGATGGAATGTTTGGAAAGTTTTCTATTAAAAGTGTTGTTATTGTAACTAACGGTGTTATTTTTAATATCAATTCATCTTCTACTGTTTTTGCATCTGGATTTGTTTCAGGACCAACGAATTTGCATGCGTCAAAAAGCTCAATAACTCTAGGATAAAACAATGTCAATAAAACATGAAATTGTGTGGATAATTTCGTTGAATCTTTTAATTGTGATAATTTGAAAACTTGAGAATAGACGCAGCATGCTGTTACTGGATCTTCTAATAACTTCAGTATTGACAATGTACTGTTATATATTGATTGCGTGAATGTTGCGTAATTTTTCTTGAAAAATTCTTCTGATAAAATGAGTGGAAGGTGTTCTTCCATTGATTTGCATATGTAATAAATATCATTATATACTTTGCAAACTTGAAATTCTTTTATATCAGAATATTTATCCCAATTATCGAATTTTGGATCAATTATCAGATTTCTATCATTAAGTGGTGTGAATTTAAACTCTTGATCGGGTTGTTTATCTTTGAAAAGCGCTTCAATATTTGTCAACTTTTTGATTATCGGCGAATTGTATTTATTTAAGTAGAAGCTCTCTATATCTGCTGTTAGTTTTTGATCTACCTTTTGAACAAACTTGTAAAGATATTGACTCTCGTTAAGAATTTTTGGATCATATTTTTCGTTAATGTAAAACGCTTGTATTTTTTGAAGTATTTGCTGCAACTTCTCGCTAAACTTTTGTTTATTGACTTTGTCACACTTTCCTTTCGTATAAAATTTAAATGCTTCATAAGTGTCATCAATGTAATGATCTACTAGTACATTTTCTACATCTGTCTCAACATACCAGTGAAATTGATCTGCCGTGATCATGGACTCACTACTACCCCTGGTAAATAAAGATTTCAATTTTTCCATTTTTATTTTACACAACCCTGTTTTAATTTTTAACACCCTTGAATTATAAATTTAAGGTTAATATTTAGTATTCTTATAATAGAGATGTAACAAACTGTATTTTTGCCCCATTTAGGAGTTGTATATATCATGGATAATGGGTGTGAATTTCCAGATATGTTGAAATTTTTATTGACATAGGTTGTGGAAATCATTGGATAGAAAGTTAATAACTAAGCTAAAAATGAATAATTTTGGATGGAATCATTAATTATAGCTGCATACAATAATAATTTCATTTCAAAATTGATTGATATAGAAAAAAATAATCGTAGCAAAAATGGCAGCACTCCATTATTTTTTGCTGCATTTTTTTTATTTTTGTAGTAAATCAGCGATGCATCAGTATATCTGGGTAGTAACATATCGAAATATTATTTTATGGATTAGGAATCTATTCGATTCAATATGTTTATACTGCATAAACTCTATTTATCTGCAATCGATTACAGTACTATATTGATAAGATTACAGTAGTATATACATAATTTTACTTACTAAACAATAAAACTAAATTAAAAATTCGAAAGTTTGAATTTTTCAAAAGCTTGAATCATTTTTCCATCATTAACAGATTTAGCATAATTCAATGCTTCATCAGTTAGTTTGCTCTTCAACTGCGCATTAAGCATATTTAAGAATCGCAGAACAAGTGTTTCGCATCGATAAAACAATAGCATGTCTAATATCTCTGCTGGACTTACGTGTTTCGAGATTTGTTCATCTCTGACAAATTTATCGAACAAATCCAAAGACTTGTTCTTGATGATAGAGCGAAGTTTTGAAAATTCAACTTCCCTATCAGACAGTTTTAGTCTATGCGCGATTTTTTCTACTATGTCTTCTTTCCCATTTGCGTAGCACGCGTTTATGCATTGCCTTGGCGATAATACATCACCTGATGGAGCTAAGTTTCCTAGCTGAACGTTGATGTAATTTTGAAGGACAAAGTATTCTGTGTATTTTGACATGTTGCATTTTTTTATTATATAGCTTATTTGCTTCTCTTGCTTGCCGAATTTTCCTGGCTCAAATATTGACGACATCAAAGCTTCTACGACGGTGCTATTCTTTTCTTTATCAACAAGTCCGTGCTCTATGATTTTGAAAATATCTTCATCACTTTTTCTATAACCCTCTGAGCCTTTTACCATTTCCAAGATTTTCGCGCTGTCGATTGCCCTACTGTTTGTTTCCTGAGTTTTTGGACTTTCAAGTTGCTTGTTGAACCTTGAGTCTATCTTGTAGCGCATGAATCCGAAGTAATTTCTAAATAAAACGTTGTCGATCAAATCCTTCATTAAATTTGGACTTGTTATCAAATAATGTAGTATTGCAAAACCATTTTCTGAAGTCATAGCAACTTCTTTGGCTCTCATTCTCAGTTTGTCGACACTCGTAAGCATTATAACTTTCTGAACTGGTTCTTTTGTGGAACAAATAATCATTTTAATTTTGTCTGGATCAATTTTTAATTCATTGCATTTTGCGACAACCTTTTTAAGTGAGAATTCAGGGTGCTTTTCTATTATCTCGCAGACTGTCTTGATATGATCTGTTCTGTTCTTCATAATATCTGAAATTACCCATTTTTCTGCAATTTCGTGTTTTTTGATTCCTAAAAATTCTGTTAAATTCTCGCAGAAAGTGAAGAAACTCAAATTAACGAGTCTCTTGAATAAATGACCTGTTATATCTCCCAAAACTTCAGGAGTTAAACACATTCCAATATCTTGGCCATTTAATGTGTTGAAAATTCTCAAGAATTCGACTGTTTGAGTAAATTCTGCTGAGCCAACTGATGGAGCTGTGGCTCTAAGGAATGAAGCTATTTTAAGATAAATTTTTTGATATTCTTTAAGAATTGAATCTTTTGCTGCAGCTATGAACATATTGATCTCATCAACATATGTTTTGTCGGATCCCATGTAAAAATCAATGCTTTTTTCAGTAAATTTCGAATAACTTTCGAAAATTCTTTTGCACGTAGGAGTTGATAGTTTTCCAATAGAATCTGGAATATTTGTAAACATGTACAAACCTTTAGGCGTGTAAACTCTTATACACTTGTAATCATCAACGATAGATAAAACTTTGAATCTTTTATCAATGTCTGCGTGGTCATTTGATATGAGGATGAGTTCTCCTGTATTTAGAACGCAGAAGAGAATGTCCTCATTCAACCATCCGCCTGATAAAGCTGAATAATTATAAATGTATTCATTTTTGGATTTAATTGTTGGAGAAATGTTCTTAATGTAAATTGCTGAGTTTGTAAGAATAGCAACTCGCGAAATTCCTATTCCAGTGATGATATTTGTTATTGTTTCTCTTTCTGTTTTGAAAATACTCGTTAATGACTGTGGATACCTAACAAATACTTCTCCTTTCACAGCAAATACAAAAACTCCGATTTCTTCATTTTGCAATTTGCAAATTTGAGGACTATCAGTAATTGCTTGGTTTTTTGTAACCATCATCTTCTCAAAAGAGAAAAATCTCATGAAACTATTGTTAGCAACGTATGTAAATCCGAGATAATTTTGTGAAAAGCAAGTTACTTCAGTCAACGGGTCGTTAAAGTATGATTTCCTGACTCCATTGGGAGAGTATGATACAATGGTGCCATTTTTAAGTAAAAATACGATATATGATTTCGAAGTGAATCCAACTTGTAAAACTGGCGATTCTAAATTAAATGATGCTGTCGTACAAATCTTTTTGCCTGTATTCGTGTATATTGAGTAAGATAATTTCGAAAAATTTGTTGGAACTAATATTAATCCTCCATAATAACCAAAAATAGCTCGATTGAAATCATTTTCGAATGGAAGATATTCGTATTTGTGCATTAAAGTGCCTAAATTCCATTTTAGTTGTTCATTCCAAGGAAGCATCCTTGGGAAGTCAATAAATGAAAATGAAAATAAAAGAATATTCATCAAATCTTGTTTTACATATCATAAAACAATTCCAAATCAAGATTTGAATAAATATTTTTTAATAAATCATGCAGTATTCAAAAAATATATTGAGTATCAATCATAATATCTTTAATAAAAGAATATTTTGATATTTAGAACTGTTAAATACAACTATTTATTAAATCTCAAATATTTTTACCGACAAAAAATATGTATAGGTTCTTATCATTTTTAGATTCATTAATAAAATCAATATACCAAATAGTAAATTGATTGGACTTTAGTCCTATTGTCTCCGGTAGCCGGCTAACCCCCTCGAATTTCGGCAATCGGCCAAAATGGCTAAGGTCC